>WEDG01008303.1:0-96968 GCA_017591395.1 Schistocephalus solidus
TGCACCTACAATCTGACAATTCCAACTTCTACGTCAAATTCTACCAAAACTCCTTCGGACTCCCCTGTCTCCTCCCTTCTCCCCTCTCTCTCACCCCCGGCATCGGTTCCACAACTCACCTCATCATAGAGACCACATCCCAATACTCATCACCTGTTACCTCCACCACCACCGCCATCGCCGCCACCACCAACACCATCAGCCATTGGTACTCTCTCCTGAACCGTCCTTATTGCGATCGCACGTTCACCACACACATTGGCCTGGTCGGTCACTTGCAAATCCATCGTAGAGCGACGGCCAGGAGCACCCACACACAGCAGAGATCGCCGTCTCCACTGCCCTCACTGTCCTCGTGCATTCACTCATTGCATAGGCCTATTCGGTCGCATGCGCATCCATGACCACCTGCGGTAAACCACCGGAGGCTAAGCCACATCAGCGCACACTACCTACACCAATACATAGAAAACACCCTCACCATTATGATGTACCCGTGAATATCACAGTTTCCTAGAAATCGTAACTTGGAAAGCTGGCAATCTGACGCTTACACCAGACCACGCCGTCGGCCCCGTGCATGTGCTGTGTGTCGAGTGGCTGACAAGTGGACTGGGAGTCAGACGGCGATGGCTCCTCCATATCTCGTGAGTAAGTGCGTTATGGGGCCAGGTCGTGCTGTGGCGCGCGAAGACGGGTACGCTGATCCGTCAGCCAATGCGCCCACTCCCACATCAGACAACTGACCGGCTCGGACGGAGGTTCGATTGTGAGGGTGGGGGAGAAGGTGAGGTCGACAGGTCAGCGCATTTTCCTCACTATAATTAATCTGACTCGCTTGAAACTATCACGGTGCGCTAAAAGCCGTGGCTTGGAAGGTTGCCAACTGACGGGAACACTCGGACCGCGTGGTCAGCCCAATGTGTGTTTTGTGTGGAGTGGCTGACTGGCGGACTGAGAGTCAGGCTGCAATGGCTCCTTCGTAATGTGGCCTTTATGGTACTCCCACTCCGCGGGATCCGAGCCATGTGTGGTGGTACCCCCAGGGGCGGCTCCGGCCTCGCCAGCCACTTGCGCTCTCTCCAATCTCCGGTCTTCTTGACTCTGTAATGACACCGGGCTCACGTGGGGGAAGAAAGAGAGGGTGGTAACGATAAGCGCCGTGGGTTGGAAGGTCGCCAACTGACAGTTACACTCAGACCTCACAGTCAGTTCAATATGTGTTGTGGGGAGTGGCTGACTGGTGGTCTGAGAGTCAAGCTGCAATGGCGCCTTCTTAATGTGGCCTTTATGGTACTCCCACTCCGTGGGATCCAAGCCAGGTGTGGTGGTACGCTCAGGGGCGGCTCCGGCCGCGCCAGCCACCTGAGCCCTCTCCCATCTCTGGTTTTCTTCACTCTGTCATGACACCGGGCTCTGTTGCGGGAGGAGGAGAGAGAGTGTGGTAGCTGCAGTGCAGTCTATTATCACTTGAATCTAAGCCACGCGCATGTCACCGTCCCTGCACCACCATGGTATGGAACATACGGTAGACATCGTCGGACTACGACGGTCGAAATGTCATGTGTGTCTGTCTGTGTGTGCCTTTAAACGGGCCACCTGGTAGATGCCTTAGACCAACACGCGGGCCAACTCAGGGTTCGGTAGGCGTTATTATTCTGGGATGCGGTCCCATAACAAATGCCGAATATGGAGGTGCGCGTGCCCAATATTGGCACGCATATGTGGAGGCTCATGCACCCCCTGCTCTCTCATTTCGTGGGAGATGCTTCGTCTACACCCGACCCCGCTTCCGGTCTTCTTGACTATGTCTTGACACCGGGCAGAGGCTGATAAGTGAAGAGAGAGTACGATAGATGGATTACAAGTCTAATTAAAATAAAAATAAATTTTCCCACAAGTCATCGTCCCTGCACCACCATGCCACCCCCATACGAAGGTGGACCTTGTCGTATTATGACGGTCAAACTGACATGTTTGTGTGGCACATGTAGATGTGGTTGTTACGTCTGTCAACCACTGTGTACACCGCCTTGAAATTGTCTTGCAATCGGAATATGGTGAGGAGCAGGGCGCGAGTGCAGTAGATGTTGCGCAAAGCGGGTCGTACCATAAACGCGATCTAATGCGAAAAGAAGTGGTAATTCCAGCGTACTGAAAAACCTGACTACAGGTTTTATGCAATAAATTTTGAAGATATTTTAGGAACTTGAGTTCGCTAAAGTACCAGACAATTTAACTAGAAATCAGCAATGCCCCATAGGAAGCAAAGGGACACACGTTTAAATAGGAGTGCAACTTCGGCTGACGCATGAGCCAACCGTTGGTGTAATCTAGCGTCCATTAGACAACTTTCCCTCCGGGTTCTGGTTTCTTCAAGAAATTCGTATCCCCCCTGTATGTCCGAAAACAGGTTTACTTGCTCGCTCCCACACCCATGGATTCAAACCGCTGTCGTTTTTGCAGAACGTGTTCGCGGAAGGTGGTTAGAACCATTAGCCTCGAGGAGAAGGTAAAAACAATCTGACAAACCTCACGAGACAGAGGGATAATCGCTAATGCACTCAAGTAAACCCCGACCCACCACACAGACCGATAAGATAAGGTTGTGTACATCCGTCACACGGAATCAGGTGAGATATAGACCTGTCGGCTTGGAATCCCAGCCTCGTGGAGAACGAAGAGACAGAAAACTCTGCTGTAGGGAAATCGGAAGTCTACATTTTCGTGATAGTCCTTGGCAGTTTTAAGGGCTAAATCTTATCTGCTGCTGGCTCAAAAGTTGCCAAAAACTCAACTGACGGAAAAGCCTGTGCCCTACATAGGGAAGACTATATGGCATTCTGAAAAGTGTCATCAATAGGACTCCACAGCCGACCTAAACCGGAAAGGAAACGAGTCCATGGCTCACTGGTTAGAGCGTTTGACTCCTGATCAACAGGTCGCGGGATCGAGCCTCGAATGGGCACCACCTGTGGTTGGGTATAACTGGCTGATGATGGCTAATGAGCCAAAAATGGCCATTCCAGTCTCCCAAGTCCTTACCGGCAAGTTTCATGGGTCAAGTTAATCTTACCACTACCCCTAAGCTCAACCCTAAACTTTTGTTAAACCTAACCCTAATTCTTATATCCGTGGAATTTATACGGGAGGTTCCTCTTACCCTGCCGGGTGGAGGGCAGGGGGGTAGGGGGGGGGGGGGGGGTCGAGGGGCACATAACCGATGATTGCTAGGTGGATCTAAGCAGCAGTTAGTTCCTTTTCGGTCCTACACCCACCACGCACCAAGGAAAAGATAGATTCATGATGACTGGAGACGGGAATCGATCGAAAAAAACTGGCTTAGTCCGTTACGCCTGTCACAAGAAGCAGACATCAATGGACGATTGGAGCACTCATACGGCGTACGCTTAAGTTCCACAAAGGCGATATTAAGTAGATATCGATACCGTGTGCCTTTTCCCAAAGAGGGAGCAAGTGCCCGCATCAGCTGGCGGTTTATACAGCGCCGTTGTTGGTTTACACGCGCCAGATTTTACAACTTCGAAATAATCCAGCCTGGTTGTCAGACAATCCCAGGGTTACGTCGCTTGCATCTTTAGGCCCATGTTTATCGCGTGGCCACACTTCAGGTCTCGGTTTTAGGGCGCAGGGCCCAACCCTTTCGAATACGCCCGTCCTGTATCAGGGTCCAATTGCTGTAGCTTGCCAGTAACACAAACACCCAACCTCGGCTGACGGGATATAAATCCACGGTTAAGGCTATACTCGAAGAGGCTGATGTTGGGTCGAAACAAGAACATTATCGTCCTGGATAATGACTTACTCCACCCACGGCGCCACAATCCAGCTGGCTCTGACTGTCTGCCCCTGTCAGTGGCTGCCAATTCACATGCGCTCTGAGCATTAGTCATCGAATACTACTTTTTGAAATGTCCGAAATGTTTTTTATAGCAACCTCAGGACAACAACTCACCAGCACTTCTCATTCTGTACGATCCAGGATGATGTCAAGATTTGCATTAAACAACAGCATTTTTGAAAACTTGCTGTTTATACCGGTTTGAAGACAGACTGCTGAAGTTGTGATCATTTGGGCCTAAATGACGCCATCTTAGGAAGCAGGTTTAAGTGTGGGCTTGAATAGACTGTGCTGGAAACATAGAGAGTGAACTCAAAGCCATCTGAAATAACAACTGCTTCTGAGACAGGAAAGCTCTCTAGTAAAATATGACACCGTTTGTTGCTAGGAGTGAGGGTGGATGCAGACTAAGTGCTATTTTATCCCGTATCTTTGAGCAAAGCACTCCGCTGTTTAATGGCAGGGACCTACTCAATGTTCATGACAGAGTTAACAGGAAAAATTTCGAATTAGTTAAGAAAAAGCTATCTGATACTATTTGCTGATTCATAAGCGATGAGGCGGTTAGGGAAAAGTTTATGGGTCAGATCATTTGACACCTCCGATAAAAGTCTTTGATCCAATAAGTTCTAATTTAGGTGAATGGCAGGTAACACTTGACGCACAGAAGTTTCAGTTAGCCCTAGATGACACGAATAACGTAAATCCCCTTCTTCAGCATGTGTAACAAAATTTTGGCCATTCTTCTTTGCGTATAAAGGAAAGTGACTGCATTTTACCTTTACGAAAACATTGGGAGCTTTTTAGCAGATACTGATACATTTTAGGAGCGCGCGACACCTAAAACAAATATACAGAGTTTCCGACGGACGGTCGTCAGGATTTTCTAACAACTCAGGGAATAAGAAAGACATAGAGCATCCTGCAGAAAGACTATGATGAATGACAGCCAAATGGTTCAATGTGTTCCACAAAATCGTACTTCGCATGTCCATCCTGGCGGAAAGCATAGAGGAAGTGGGTTTAAAAGGTGCTATTTCTCCTTTTGTGGTTAAGTAAGGAAGGGATCACAAGAAGGTCACAGCTGTAGCGACGGCGTCTCTACTGATGTACGCTGCGTCCGTGCATATTGATTTTTGAAATCCCTTTGGTTCCAAGGGCCAAAGGTTTCTAGGCTGATGTAACCATATCTAACGATTTATCCAAATCTTAAATTTGTTGCGCCCACCAGCAACCTAGCTCCTCAGCCATCTGCTTTTCACACAGAGAACTTCCGAAAATAAGTCAGTAGGTAGAAGTAAAAGCTTTTGCGCTTTTCTATATTTATCATTAACTTTGCGAGGAAATGAGGTTGATGGTGCCACGGAACCACTTGTTTTAGTAATTTATAGTCATAACCACAAGCTTTCATCGACTCCTCCAGCTTACGTAGTTCTCTCAGCGGCCGCGCAAAGGAACTTCGGAGTCACCGAAGTACTAAAATCTCATGTAAATGGCTCGTGCGGATGCAGTCCCGGAGGATAGGCTTAAACCTGAATCCGAATCCGGATAAACCTATCGTTCCAATGATCGCGTATTCCTATTCATAACGCAGTTTTTCCTGCCTGTACATTGCACTATTCAGGCACTTTATCATTGTTTTGGCCTGGGGATGTCTACTGGCCAATGCCATTATTTGCCATCAAGAAAGACCTGTTTGCTCTAGTTATCATCTTCACAGTTCATTTTTATCGCAGATGAAGACAGGGTTATCATACTTACTCCGCACCCTCATAAGGTTTGAGCAACTTTGGGAGGTTGATTGGGTAAGAAACAGGAGCAGGAACAACCTCCCAATGAAGGTGGCTCTGCGCTAAATATCTGGGTAATCAGGCTTAGTGATATGGTTAAGGTTAGCTAAGGGTTAATGTTGCGGTTAGAGTTATCAAACGGAACTGTTGACCAATCATAAAATTTAGCTAAAGTTGACCTGCACTCCTGGGGTATTCCGTTTCCCGTGTCTTACTCTTCGTTGAATTATTCCGCGCCCTGGCAGCAACATGCTATCACACTGAAGCCTAATTCCGTTCTCTTGGGCCGTTTCCGGTGCTGTAGTTAATTCTACCACTTCTGAAGCACTGTTTTTACTAACCTCATATCATCAAAACCATACTTGCTGATTTTTGGAATGCTTCGATCACAGATAATGGACCAGGCAGATGAATATTGCCGGCAAAGACAAGGGAGACTGGAATGGCCATTTCTGACTGATTGACCGTCGTCAGCCAGTCATCTCCAACCCCAGGTGGTTTACTTCCCAAGGCTCAAACCCGTGACCTGTGAATCGGATATCCAGCACTCTAGCCATTAAGCCACGGGCTCGTAGTCCTGCCGGTTTAGCTCGGGAATATTGACTTGCATTCGTTGATGAACGCTGACCGAACGCTAATGGAATTAAATCTTTCCAATCTGTCTTGAGGCCCACTCTCGAGCCCCAGCAGCAGCCGTACAGCGGCTAGTAGTTGAATAGGCAGATGCATATTGCCTACAAAAACAAGGGAAACTGGAATGGCCATTTCTGGCCCCTGGCTCAGTGGTTAGAGCGTTGGACTTCTGACCAACGTGTCGCAGGTTCGATCCTCGGGTGGTGCACCACCAGAGGTTGGTATGGTTGGCTGATGATGGCTAATGAGCCAGAAACGACCGTTCCAATCTCCCTTGTCTTTGCCGGCAATATTCACCTGCCTCTTCTACAACGAGCCGCTGTGCGGCTGCTGGTGGGGCTCGAGGGTGAGCCTCAAAGCAGAATGGATCGATCGAGTTCTGTTAGTGATCTGTGAGTGTTCATCAGCGAACCCACAACTGTGGACCGTTTCAGCGGGTTTGTTCTTAGCCTGTTTACCCTTCCTACACCGTCGTCTGTGTATCAAAGCGGGGGTAGTTTGTCCGCACTGTCCGGTGACAGACTTGCCCCGGGATGTGCAAGTTTTCGCCTTTATTCGGTTCAATCATTGCCTTGTAATTCTATAGACGCTGGTGTCATTCATTGGCCAGAATTCCCAGCATTTACTTTAGGGATCGCCATGCCACCTTTCTGTCAGCCCCGTTTTAATATGAACCTTGTATCTTAGACGCTGCGGTGTCAGGCCGTTTTTGGATTATATTATACAGGATTAGGGCTATATTCGGCATGAGATCAAAGCGAGACTAATATTCTGCCACCCGACAAGTTAGACGCACGATCCGGTTTGTTTGGGTAAAATACGGGACATTATATCGGCTTAGCCAGGTCTGTCGATTGATGTCGGTTGAATGACCAATACATGTGGTGCCGGCTGAAGATGAATGACAACCACTGCACCCACAAATAAGCAATATCCTCGACACTTACTCCTGACGATGGAAGTCTCATGTGTAGGTTTAGTGCTGGCAAGTGTTTCGCGCATGCTTTACTCGCTCCAACGGGGATATAAGTGGCAGATTTTTGCTTTGTATATTTATGGAGTATCTGACATGTTTCAATGTTCCTATTTTAGCTGTGGAGACGACGGAGATGCTGGACTCGGTTTACGCAGGTTTATATTTAGCATGAAGGGTGTCATTGCAATTTTCAGCATTTGACCCACTACAATAACAGACGTCTATAAACACGCCAGGTAAATTTCGCGAGGGCCACCTTCGATCCGCTAAATATAGTAGGTCAAGTTGTCCTGCTGCATAAACAAGATGAACTGAAGATTTGTCGAACAAGCCAAAAAGATAATCAGAAACTGAAGGCAAGCGTCTGCTTCAGAAAACCACACCATTGCACGCAGTGCGCAGCTACGCTTGGCCAAAGGTAAAATTGACAAACCAAAACTTTATGTTTACACTATTGCTATGAGCCGGAAAATATTATATTTTAAAAGTGACTCGATTTGCCTGAACGTCTGGTAGTATGAATAAATCCTATTGACCAACTAGCGAATCTCCTGATTTAGCCGCTGGATATGACCACAAGTAAGGTTTATAGAACAAAAAAATAATGTCTGAAAAATTTTCAAAGTGTTATGTATGGAAAAGGCACTACTAATAGCCATTTTATGCCTTGTGTCTTAGTATAATGTATTGCTTTGGAAAAAAAGGTGGTAAAATGAAGGGAGGTGAATTACAGATGCCTTGATAAGTGGTGAAGTGAAGAACAAGGATATGATATGTGTTTCAAGCGATTGGATCGCACCATCTATATAAAGAGACCGATTGGATGCATGAAATACGTGATGGTTTACATTCTCACCGATAAAGGTCTGCTTATGTTAGTTGACGCCGGTGGCCCCCACACTGATGGTTTGTTCGTCCAACATGGTGACGAAGTGGATTCTGATGAGGGAGGGCTTGCTTAGTCTCGAGCTTCCTCGCTGTCCCCACAGAAACAGCCCGTTGTAGAGGCAAGGTGAGGAAGACTGGAGGTGGGTGTGAGTACAACTGTCCACATAACGTAAATTCCTCTTCTCTGCGTATCACACGCGCCATAGATATTAACCAGACCTGCCACACTGGGATGTTATGTGCGTAAGAGTTGAAATGCAGTACATTTCAAGGAAACATAGTAACCTGGCTTCAGCAGAGATACTTTGTCAAATAGTGGCCTACCAAACCGCAAATTATATGGCACCCCGGAAATTGTGGCACGCGTCCATTTGCGTACAGGAAATAAAGATCACACAAAATCAGCCCTCCGCCTTTTGGCCTCACTGGGCTCCAGAGGCCGAAATTAAACGAGTGGTCTGGAGTGGACGGGGGTGGACGGGGTGGACGGGGTTGGACGGGGTGCACGGGGGTGCACGGGGGGTGATCGCGTGGTCCAGACCGACTCTCCCGCATCCTAATAACGTTGGTCTCTCGGCCGAACGAATTACCCCACGGAAACTAGTCGGCAGACAGCGTGTTGAGCTTGTTTTCAGTCCGCAACCACAGCGTCACCCGGTTCTATGGCATGTGCATTCCGCGACCATTTATCTGAATTTCATTCTTTGCGAATCTGAGATTACCCACATGTGTTTCAGTGGATTCAGTCAGAGAAGTGGAGGTTTGCTAACTTTTAGTATCAGGTTTCCGAATGCAAGTTTGATGTGTTCTGTCTCAAAGTTTTTTTACAAACCTTATTTATTGGACTGGAAAAAGCTGACCATCATCTTCTTATGGCTTAGGAAAGCCTTTTAGATTTGGTCAGTCTTTTACAGACCGACCAATTCAGGGACCGATTTCAAAATTTTAGAATGTGTTTTAGATTTAGAATAGTTACGTAAACGGAACTGACCTGTACATAATTCAAAGATATTTCAGACACAGTAGGATTCAACTTTCTGAACGAAATACTTTTCGGCCTCCTACAAATATCACCCGATAAAAAATGGCTACTTATGTAGTGTGAATTTTTTCTATAGATTTTCCATGCCCTTAGAATTTCAAAATATATTTTACATAAAACAAAAAGCAAAATACGTTTTCTTGTACTTATCTGATAGTAACTCGCTTCTTCTTCAAATTTTGTACTCAAAGAAAGGGTATATTTGGGTGTTAAAAACTTTTCCAATTCCCGAATAATATTGAGCCCGATCTCCTTCCTTGCTTTCACCTTTATGATTTTCTGCCTTCAAGCCTTCCGTGGAAGGAATATAATGCATTCCTGTATGCCATAAAGAAGATAACATAAACTGCTCATATAATTGTTGCCATGGATATGGACTTTGCCATGTATTGCCTGAGACGCCTTACTAAACGAACGGATACGATGTGATTCGAATGGGCATCGCACAGTTTTAAAGAATTTAACTATTACGAAATTTTTTAATACCAAACGGTACCATGCCCTTGAATATGTTATTCGGGAAGGGTGCCTTGAATGGCCGTCCAACCAGGACACCCCACCCGCCTTAAATAGGTTGTCTTACAGTAAATTTCAGGTATCTTAACGTTAAAATCAACCCTAGGAGACTAGTCTGTCACCTTAATATTAACCCGAGCCTTCCACCGAACCCTATATGTTACACGGTAATAATCATTACTCATAGCATAAAGATGACCCTAACCCTAACTATGTCCTTACTCTCAAACTGCAACCAAATCAAAAACTTAACCATAAACATGATTTTCTTGAAATTTAGCGCAAAGACACATATACTGTGGACGGTTCATTTTCCCATGTCCTGTTTAGGCGGCCAGAAAAGGCATCCTTACCTGTTATTCGAAGAAGACTTCGTTTGATCTCAAATGAGTAAAATAATAACTATTTTTGCTTATGTTTTCTAGAAAGTGCATTTGAATTTCAAAGGGCATCGAAAATATATAGAAAAAATGTCCGTTAAATAAAAAGCCACTTTTTATGGAGTGAGTTTTCTCCACGAGGCTGCAAACATCTTTATTCAAATGCCGGCATCTTATTGTCTCTGATTTATTCTGGGATTATGGTCTAGGATAATGTACCTTACAAATTCACTTAATTAACCAATGCTAATCGCAAACGAATTTTGAAATCGTAGTTTGCATTGCATCAAATCGGTCACTAACTGCACCTTATTGTCTTAATCTAGGATACAGTCAAATAAACAGCGTTTATTCAGGTAGTGTCTAGCTTCCCTGTCCCTTCGCTAGATGGGCGTTGAAACGGTTGAACCCATAACCAAATTTAATGAGCACGTTGAACTTCGCACAGATGTTGATCGTCTCACAGTCCTCGTTTTTAATGGACTAGGGTTCATTCGAGGGCACTCTAGTAAACATTCCTTACAAAATTTGTGAAAAGGCGCTCACCGATCGATTATGGCACTCAATCCGCCTGTTCTCCCTTGGGGATCACTCTCGAGCCCCACCAGTGGCCACACAGCGGCTAGTATGATAGACGGAGAGGCATTACCGCCAAAGACAAGGGAGACCGGAATGGATCTTTTTAGCTTACTAGTCGTCATCTGCCAGCCATAACCAACCCCAGGTGATGGCCCACCTTAGGCTCAGACACCTTTCTAATGAAGTGCGAGCACATCATCCTGTATGGCTAACGTAAATTCCTTGTGCATTCGTGTGTCATCCGGTAGACGCGAATCAAGTATTTTGAGTCATCTGCAAATTGCCGGCGAGCTGCTGCAAATTCCTGCGCTACCGATTACCTGTGGCAGCGGACATAGGCTAGCGAGCCGTACCTTTTGCTCCACAAAGGTGTTCATTCTAGCCTTTAACCTACCCTGACCCAAGTTGGGACAGAAATTTTCTTAGAGGCGATATTATTTGCAGCTGTCATCCGGGTCAGCCTGGAGACACTGGGATACTATCTTGCTTCCAGAGCCAGGCAGTTGATTCTACGTAAGTTAGTTCCGTTATAAATTCATTCAAGCGTAAATCACTGTCCTGGGCTCACCACCCCTCTGGGCCATACGGCTCCATGATCAGACTGCCATTATTTGCAGCCTAAAATACCAGTAAGTCAGATACTAGCCGAATCAGCACCTACGCTACATGAATACTTAAGGGTTCCGCCACCTGTCAGGAAAGTTGTTTGCCTCCTGAATTTAGTGGCTTCCAATATACGACGAGCCATTGTTTAAAACGTGAGACTGGGGCCCTCCTTCGTCCATCCATGAAGAACGTGTACCAGAAGCAGGTACTGACCTGTTGACCGTTTGTTATAGCAAGCGCCTAAATACAAAAGCACGTTTGTTTGTGTGTGCGTGCGTATGGCCCAGCTGTTCAGAACTTGCCCGAAAACTTAATCGCACGCGGAGAATAGGAGAATAAATTGGAGGAAGTAGAGGAGGAGGAGGAGGAGGAGGAGGAGGAGGAGGAGGGGGAGGAGGAGGAGGGGGAATGTAATCATGTCATAAGGGCTTTGCAGTGCCACTCCCCTCTCCAACTCCAGTCTGTCACTATCTCCCCTCCCCCTGCCCACGCCAAAGTTGGTCGTGAATGCCGCTCACCCACTCACACCCTCACATGCGGGGTGGCCACCGACTGTTGGGTGCCGTTGTGCATTTCGACGGGGCGCGGAAGGCGTGCGCAATAGACGCCACAGTATGACTTAACCCCTCATGAACACAGAGACCTGCCTTGACGCCACTGCGTATGTAGAGGAGAGGCGTAAGTGAATTGACGCCAGGTAGTGGAATCCAAAGCGCCAATTTCACCCCGGCGCCAGACCGCCGGCTGCTCGACCTGGCGCCGCCGCCGTGTCCGCTCCACAAGCACGCGAGCACGCGCGTACGATCTGGCAGCAGCAGCAGCAGCAATCGTCGTCACCAGCTGCCCCCGGACGACGCCAAGGTGAATGTCTGTGGCGCCCCTTTGAAGGTGCTTGTTGTTGTCGTCGTCGTCGTCGTCGTCGTTGTCCTTGTCGTCGCTGTCCCTGTCGTCGAGATCACTGTAGCGCACGCACGCACACACCTCGTGACGAGGACAATAAGCCTGCAGAGGCGCCGGGGTTAGAGGTGGTGGTCTCGTTCTTTTTTCTGCTCATTGTGGAGGCAGCTCCTCTCTGGCCTCGACACACCCAGAAGCGCGCCGGCACGCTGCGACGCTGATTGGTCCAAATAACTGATAGCGCCATTGTGCACCGCGTTGATTGGCCGGTTGTCATCTATTAAAGAGACCATTAAAGTACGTGATGAAGGTCTGGATACGACCGCCGCCTGATCTTAATAACGGTGGATTGGACAAGCTCGACAAAGGCCTTGGTAAGCGCTCATTTTTTCACTCACATCTGATATGGAGGTCATTGGTGAGTGTGCCACGCCTTTTAAATTCCCGAATAAAATGTAAGGCGTTTGTTAACAAAGAGGAGAGGGTTCGAGGGAGCTCAAAGTAGATAATTTATCGATCGAAATTCTGTCTAGTTCTTCTAAAAATTAAATAACCGTGGGAAACCGCAAGTTGAAACGCTAGCGTGCTAAAAGCTAAAAAGCAAGGCTCTGCGATTGCGGCCAAATAGGGCATGCGTCTCGTCAGAGACCCCAGCATTCGGTTTCCGCAGATCCAGTTATTTCTTACCGAACATTCACATGCTAGGTCTGAAATTTATGCCAAAGTATTATAGAGTGGTTTAACTGTCTTAAGATAGGTTGTTTTGGCACATCGAGTTCTATGAATACACACTGTTCCATGAAATTAACAAGCCGTTACACCGTGACAGGGGTTTCAAAAAGAAGTGGGTTGTGCGCCATATCAGATTAAATTCTTATAGGGAGAGCTTTAACATCTTGTGTTTATTTTCTTAATGAATATCCACAGAAGAAGAAATATAGTTTTTTTGGCTAATCTCCTATTCCACTGCTTGATAGTTGGTGATTGGGAAGGTGGATTATTTGAACTTAAAGCATCTCAATTGAGCAACTTAGTGAGACACTTATTGGAATAAAAGGGCCTCAGGTTTCGAAAGCCTTTCTTTTGTAACAGACGAGCCCAATGCATAATATGCACACTGAAACTGAGGGAGTATGTTGATCCCTTCGTATGACAGTACTTAGAACATTATATAGGTGCTAGCAGAAGAGATGTGAGTTAATTTGCTTGGAAACGTTAAAAAACCATAGTATCGATGTCCATGCTTTAAAACCTGTAAAGGTTAACTTTCCGGAATTCATATTTACCATAACCTGGACAAGGCGTAAGCTAAATGGATGGCTGAAACTCAATGTGCGATGCGGGTTACCTAAAAGCTGGCATTTCAAAACTAAATTCCACATCCCCAAATGTGAGATTTCTCAATCAACAGCCAGTAGACTACAATCTAAGAGGCAATCTCACGTTATGGGTGAGCAGTGCAATGTAGTATTTTATATTGCAGACCATATTCCAGGATTTTAGTTTTGACAGCTACCGCGGGTAAAGCTTACTTCCAGTGTTTTCAAGGGGTGGCCACGGGTTTCGGAGAGGCTATTGTCACATGGGCACATTCGTCGCCAAAATGTACATCCCGTGCTTTTTGGTGGCTCATCCTCGTTTTACATGCACTGGTTTCGAGACAACCCTTTTTTCTACCTACCCTTCTGCTGCGTTGCAATTAAGAACAAAACGTGGCTAGTACGCCCCAAGGCAGAACGGGACGAGTGAGTTCCGTTAGAAATCGGTGAGCGTTCATCATCACATGGAAATAACATCATTAATTTGGGCACCCTATAGGACTGAGTCGACTAACAATAAAAAAATCAGATATCAATTACTTTTTGAACGAATACCTCGGTTTGTGATAATGCATACAGGCTGAACCGGCACCCGGACGTTTAGTCAGAATATTTGGCTTTTTCGGTTAACAAGATTTTGTGGTAACCCACTCTGATAACTAAGTTTTAGTTTAGATGAGGAAGGGAGCCCTTAGGTTCTGGCGCATGGTTGATCTAATTCTGGATGGAAACCAGTCAAGAGCAGAGAGGTAGGTTGAGTCAACATCAATGTACTATCACGTTGATTTGATTTTGCTAGCGGACCATGGATAGAGTGGGAGAAAGCCCATCCAATCCAATCCATAAACTGCTTAACACACCTGTTAACATACTCGGAAATCTTTTGGAGTCGTAGTCTGATTGGCAATTTTGAAGAAAAGCACATAATGTCGAGAACTGCATAAAAAGGGCAACTTATTAAGGTATTTTTAATCCTCTTCTCTTGGTTGAGTTTTGAGTAGGATGGGGAAGAGAGAGACCAGCACTTATGGCAGCCTGAAGTAGAGGTGAAGTGAGGTAGACATGCATTCAATTCGTCTGGGTGTAATTTTGCCAGCTGAGCTCAGAAAGAAGAATTGGATTAATGCCAATAAGCCCAATCTTCAGGGCAATTTATCTTAGTCAAGGAAAGTTTACCGAATTGTAGCCGGAGAGCTGTTCGATGTCCGGCGTATGCCGTACAACGCAAAACTTACCTTCGTCTACTGTCCAGTTATTTCCCTAATGCACATCTTTTAATTCGTGTAGACTCTCTGCTTTTGCATGCCACATTACTAATCTCTGTTCACTCTCGAAAATTATGTGGATATCTGGAGATTGAGGTAGAAGATTAAAACAATGTGATTTGTCATTCGGGGTCATTTTACCAAGGTAAACGACTTTGTCTACTTTAACGTTTTAAGTAGCCTGTTAGATTTTGAGTGGATAAGCAACCGATGACCAGCAGGCAGCAGGCGCGTGGACACCATAGTTAATGAAGTGCGAAATTAAAGAAGACAATCCCTTCTCATTATGAGAAGTGCACAGGCTTCCCTTACGTTTGTGTACATAGGTGCAAGGTCGGTTTAAGAGCTAGTCTCTACTCTGTGAAAGAAGTCAATGCCACCACCTTTCAGTATTTTAATGAAGGACATTTATTTGAGGCTTATGTTCTTGGATTGGAGCCTGCAGTAAAAACCTGGAGTATTTTACAGGAGTCAATCTGCCAAAAAACAACTGACAACTAATGGATCATGTCTTTACTCGGCAGCCTAATAGTTTCTTCTAGAAATTCCATAATTTACCCTTGCTAGTGTCCAGTGGGTCCATCATTCATGAGTTTATTGGAAGGTGCTCTAAAACGCTCACAGTGAGTAAAGAGTTTTCTGTGTTTTCCTTTGCATAGAGTAGATTATGATCTATGGATAACGCGAAATATTGTAGCTGTTTTGATGTCACCTATTTTTTTTCAAAGATGATTCCAATTTCAGTACCACCACCATCTGAATCCATTCAAAACTCCACTAATTTAACCCACAGGTGTATCTTAAAAGCAAACAGAAGTTGGCGTAAATTGCATATGGTGCGGTAAAGTTCCAGAGGGTTCAAATTTCAGCCCGAAAGAATACGCAAACATCCCCAGTGGTGAGACACTCGATTTAACGTCAAACCCAGCCTTTAACTTTTGTCAACTGACTTGCAAATCCCTGAGGGAAACGACCTAGGCCACATTACCGTTAGAGGTGGCAGAAAAATCCACACAGATTTGAACGGTGTGCAGCAGTTGAAGTCAGTATTATTAAGGCCCACTGTTGGTCACATACAGTAGGGGGAGTGGGCTGCATATCTCATAAAACTGCCATTCTGAAGTGAAATTTTAGTAAGAAAGGAGTACTTGAGCAGGTTTGTAGGCTTGAGCATCCCGCGGCAAATCCCGGGGTGTTTCGGTTACATCAGGATGCCAAACTATGTATACTCATTTTTTCAGCCATCTGTAGAAATTACAGTCAACCAAAATGACTACGTAAGCAGTACTGGAGTTTCACATTGATTTCACTGTCCTTGTAAACCCAAATAGTATTTCCAGAAAGCCTGCGTAAAACCATCACCTCTGGTATATACGTTAATGTTTTGGCCCAGATGGAATTTTGTGTCTGGGAGAGTTTCTAAGACTGTTCCATTGTTGTTCAAATAACCTTGAATTTGACCGTTTACTTACAGTCCTTAGAATATATACAGCGTAGTCCATAACCGATGCAACATTTTACGATCTGGCTATGCTACCTCCTTACTGGCCTAAAAAATTCATGATTTTCCATAAACAGCGCATAGTTCGGAAACACAACAGCAAGCCGAAATGATAGGTGGGGTTAAACAAATTTTTCTGCATGTAAAAAGCTTTTTGTTAAACTGAAAGTTCTCTTTTGTTTGAGCGAACATTTTGAAGATATCAATTACTGTAAAGGGAGTGAAGGAAGGATAGTTTTGTACATTTTTTCTGCCAAATAACTTTAGATTCCCAAGGATATTTGAAATCGATGGGAAAGGTATATACCGGTTAAGTATTCATTTATAACGAGCGTAATTTCCGCCTGCAGATGAAGAGACGGACTTTCAAGTACCGGCATCCTATTATGACTGAAATATCGGTAGAAATGCCCTGTATGGCCGTCCAGATAGGACACGGGAATAGGAACCGCCTCACGCGCTTAACATTGGTGGCCTTACGGTAAAGTTTAGGAACGGAAACACTAACGGAAACACTAATCCTAACATGCAACTAAACTGTCCTCTTAATCTTAACCCTAGCCCTACCCTAAACCAAAACCCTACAGTTAACAAGGTAATAATCTTTACCCCTAGCTAAATCATAACCATACCCCAAATCTGACCCCTAATTCTCACCTTAATCTTACACATAATTTCCTTGGAATTTAGCACAAAGCGACATGTACCGTGGGCGATTCCTTTTTCCGTGTCCCGTTTAGGCGGCCATACAAGGCATCCTTACCGAAATATGTTTGAGCTTATGCCGCATTGTACTAAATAGTATATGTATTATGGGATAGGTCACCGGAGAACTTGCTGCTCCGACCCTGTTTGAATTGTCAGTTCAAAACGAACAGGTATTTATTTGAATGCGGGGCGTTCCTTGGCATGCGAAGGCAAATTTTCAGGTACAAGCTGCAGGATATTACGAAGAAGTGGACAGCGAGAAAATAAGACATTTTACCTAAAACGTGTGATCAGTGGAACAGGGCAGTTTATCCCGGTGGACCAGTAGGCCCACCTCTGGAGTTTCGGATGACTTTCGATGGGTTTCGTGAAACTCAAAAACTACTCTCAGCATAAAGGTGAGGTCATATGGCCTCTCAGGGAACGTCCAACCTGAGTTCCCCGGTTCCCACAGAATTGTTTGACCTTCTCGTTTGCTACTCCTATCAGCATGATGAGATGAAGCCCATATGCATCAAATGCAGACATCGCGTCTCAGGCGCTGCTAATGTCTATGTTGGTGGCCTGATTATTGGGTACATCCCACCTGTCTTTATATCGTTTGAAACTCAGTTGAGTGTCTACAAGCTTTGCCGAGACGACTCCCCCATCTATCTCATATACCCAAACCGAGGCAAAACGAAGCTTGGAAGCAAATGTCCAGACCTTCTCGTATGCTCTAAATACGGGCAGGGACCATCCCCGATCTTTTCCATTAATCCAAATTCGGCAAAAATTAACGCAAAGAGTATTTCTTCTCATCAAAACGTTCGACCCCACGTTGAGGAGACACCTGCGGATCGTGTTTACACAGGCAGGACAGATGCGGCCCCAACTTCTTATGTTCCTGCCGCGGCGATAGGGTCAGTGGTTTAAAGAATGTTTACATGTGCGTGCGTTCGTTAACAGGAGGCCAGCCGTCTACCCCTCGGGCGACTTCTCCTATCTACGTTGATATATGTCGGATACGAACCCCAAAAAACTGGTATGTGCGAGCACGCACGACTGAACTAGAGAGAGAGAGAGTGGGCGGGTTGTTTATAAGGCAGCGAAACACGGATGCGGACACAGGCACGCGAGCACTTTTGTGTGTGTATGTGTGTGTGTGTGGAGAGGATGTACGCGCCCTAAAGGGCGACGCCGCAAATGCGGGCGCCAATCTTGAACGACACGGTGCCACAAAGCACAGCTCAGTGCCCAGGGAGGGTCCGCGTCGCCGGACGGGCGCAACAGTACCTTGGCGGCTGAACGACGACGACGAAGACGGCGGCGGTGGCGGCGGCAGTGGCGGCAACGAAGACGAATACGACGACGCGAAGGGGAAGGGGGGGAGAGAAAGAGAGAGAGAGAGAGCCAGTGATTGAACGCGTTTGGCGCCAACTGTCGTCGTCAGAGGACAATAGCCATCTCTCCTTCCCGCTCCAACCTTCTTGTCTTTCCCCGTTAGGCGCCACAATCCTCCGCCTCCTGACTCAGGATGGCGCCTTAGAGCAACTAGTTCATCTGTCAAAGTGGCCAAAGAACACTCCACTCACCTAGGTAAGCGGCCACGCTGGGCTTGCCTCCTGATCGTTGGCAGCAGGGAGAGAGACGACAATGGGTCAACCTAGCAAAGGCCAACGACAACACCGCTGGCGACGAGGTTGACCAGCAGAGCTCCTTTTTCCGTCTATTTTGGAGAACCTATACTGTCGCCGGGCTGGTTTTTAAGATTGCACAGACTGAAGGAAGGGGGGAGGTATTGGGGCAGAAGACTTCACCTGTTGTAACTTCAACCCGGCTATTCTCGCCAAGTCCTGTACACTATGGATAACCAAACTTTTATGCCGTAACACCCTACTGCATTGTTTGACAAAGTCCGTTTATATTTTTTGAAGAAGCAAGCTACTGGATGTAGCATTCTGATAGTCCTTTTGACTCCCAGTTGACTGTAAGACATTAATGGTGAAGGTAGTGAATACCATAAGGGTGGCGGTTTCGCGTTGATTTATGAGTACCGAGCGAGTTGTTCCTGAGAAGAGGGACAGACAGCATTAGTAGTATCCGGATCTAGCACTGTGTGTTCTTTCTGCAAATCATAACCAAACTCCTAGGCTTCAGCTACCTCAATGGTGACTATAATAAAACATTATAACCATTGAATAGTTGCCATGGATTTTGTCGTATATGGTAGATGTACAAGGGAAAACAACGCATAGCGATTGCACGAGGTGAAAAAGGGCACTCATGCGTTCCGTTAGAACCAGGCTAAGGTATTGCATGCGGGTGCAGAGAGCCGACCTATTAACAACCACACGCTCCAGGGGTTTATCGTTAGGTCTGGGGTTAAGTTTAAGTTTAGGATTCAGGTTAGGATAAAGATAGGTCGAGGGCCCTACGTGTAGTGCCTATTCCTGTGTTCCTGTGATCATCCACTCCTTTCGCTTGTTTTCTGAAGCAAAGTGATTAATCAGAGAGAAGAATCAATTTTCTGTTCAGGGAAACATGACTCACAGTTAGGTTGGCATGTGGGTATACTGAGCGCTTAGTCCATTAAGGCTGACACTATAAATGTCAAAGACTTATAAACATTGGATCCCACGAAAGGTCTTCTTGAAAAATCCAGAAAGCAAACTGCTGAACATACTTTTGTTTTCGATGCTCGAACTTGCGACCTGTTGGTAGGAAGTACAACTCCACAAGTATTGAACCATGGGCCCGGTGTCCGGGCGATTGCGGTCGGGTATATTAACAATGGTAGATTGGCGCTTACCGGTCGCCCCAGGAAGAACTTACGTAGAGTGCACACTTATTCAAAAGATTCTTAAGGCAGAAACTTCTGTAATATGCATTCGTGTGATGAAAATGATGGCTCCCCACAGAGGCCTCACCTCGTGAGAGCGTTGGTTATGCCCAAAGCCCAAATTTTCCCTTGCAGGTTCGCAGCCCATCGTGGTCGTTTGGGTGTCAGCAGTTGAGTCAGATGAATATATTAATATATAAGGCATACAGGAAATTTTCGAGGACAGTGGAGTTATTTCCGCGAGATTTGATTTTTTCCTATTTGTGTTCTAACTAGCATATGCTTAGAGGCAGGTTAAAACCCATTTACGTACTTAAGTTTTGTGACAAGCAATCCTTCCAAGGTAAATAATTTGGCGACTTCCAATTTTTTGGGGAATAAAAAGGTCATTTTAGAAATGTGATTGTTTTACCGAATTTCCTGTTCGGATTTAAATTAAAAGCACAAAATCAGTCATTTTGCATCGCACCAATGAAACCATTGGCCAATTAGTCACAAAACGAGACGCTTTCCATGATAATCATTATCTTGTTGGAAGTTGCAGTACTCTCTTCAACTTCTTGAGATTTTTATTTGAAAAGAATATAAAGTAAACGATTTTAGCAGCTGAAATAAATATGACATTTGCCTAGTACCATAAAAATAAGTAAAAACGGTCGTACTCGTTTCGAGCCGCCTATGATCACTAAGTTAGAATGACAGTGATGGCGTCCTTTTGTGGCAATCCAAATTCATTGGCCATTTGGTGATAAAAGGCTACCGACAAAGGTAAAGGGAACTGGAATGCCATTTCTGGCTTGTTAGCCGTCATCAGCCAGCCATACCCAATCGCCGGCGTGGATCACCTGAGATCGCAACTATTCGCTTTTGGTCAGAGTTGTTAGAGCACTCAAGCATACTCTCGAAAGCACCTTTTAACTGGTTCATCAGCATATCCGCATGATGGCCCATCCATTGCAAGCGACGAATAACACCGGTGTTCAGAGAATTTCCAGTGGTGACTTGCACATAATTGTGTTTATGCTGAGGCAGAGTAGCCCTACATCTGCCTAACTGTCATCCTTCCACGTCCTCCCTCTTCGGATGACAAGACAGGGGCAAAAGTGGAAGTGGGGTGCTCACCAATCCCGTTACTGACCACGCTCACCCCCTTGTTATATTGGGGCTCACTCTGGAGCCCCGAAAGCAGCCACACAGCAGCTTGTATATTATAAGCAGAATAAGGAGATTACAATGGCCATTTCTGGGTTATGTTATTTTTCGCGAAGAAGACTACACCGACCTTGCTGTCTCTTTCCTCTTCTGCGCAACTTGCCTGCATGATAGTTCGACCGTCGATTTCGACGATGTCCACCGTATGCTCCACGGAAGAGTGGTGCAGGGACGGTGACTTGCGCGTGAATTAGTTTTAAGTGATAGTAGCCTTGCGCTGCAGCTACCACACTCTCCCCTCCTCCCCCACGTGAGCCCACTGTCATGACAGAGTCAAGAAGACCAGAGGCGGGAGAAGACGCAGGTGGCTGGCGCGGCCGGAGCCACCCCTGGGTGTACCACTACACCATCACAAGATGGACTTGCCCGCATATTAAGAAGATGGCTGACTCTAATGAGATATAACCATGTCTTCTCGGAGTTTTCGCGGTAGAATCACTGATCATCAAATGCAGGCTTAACAGAGCGAGAGAGAAAAGCCTCTAGTTTACAGATTAGTTATATGGCCTCCTAAACAGCAAACGGGAAAAGAATCGTGCCACCCGAGCAATCAAGATGGCTGTGGGCATGATTCCGGGAAGGGTAAAGGGACTTAAAACATAATCCTACTTTTACCCATAATCCTAACTTAAACTCTAACCCTTCAGCTGACCGCAATCTTATCTTAATCCCAAACGTACCTAAACGCTAACCATAAACCTAACCCGGACCATAACCTCAAGCTTAACCCTACTTTACCGGAACTTCGGTGCAGTGCCGGCAGTATTCCAGGCGGTTCCTAATCTCATGCCCTGTTTATTGGGTCATACAAGTCATCCTCACCACCTCTACTTGCGCCTACATGCAACTTAATTTGTACGAGCCTTTTCCGATTAGTTAAACTAACTTCTCATTGCATATTTACGAGTGTGTTTTTCGAGTCTCATTAACAGATGTGCTTTTTTTTACAGATAACACACCTTCAACACAACGAAAATTTTCGGAACTCTCCAAAGGGAGTTGAAAAGGGAGCAGGCAGGTGTTCACCAGTGTGGTCCACAATAAAAATTAAACAGTCATCGTCAGGTGTCTGACGCTAAGAAAAATGACAATCTGATCATGTCTACTTCAATGAGTATCCGCCCCGTGGTCGACCACGACCAAAAAAAGCTCACAGAGGTTGATTCTGGTTGTGTACCCGACTGCTCGGAGGGACAGAGAAATATCCAACCGTGGTCTCACATTTCTTATTGGGAGTGCAACCACCATATAGGCCATCGATGGTTGCCCGTCTCCGAGACCGATGTCATTGTGCTAAACGACGAGGCTACAGGCAGTGCACTGGATCTCACTCTGCCCAGTGGCCTCTTTACCAGCAATCCTTCGTCTTCCGGTCAACTCTTATCTACTCTGACGAGTCCAACAAACCTCTGGAGCCGCAGGGGACACCTCTGCCTGGAACGCCTCGTGAGGCGTTGTGCTGCATTTCGCAGTGATACGGCAGCACCTCGTGCAAGGTACCAACTCAACCATCTCCTCGGCTGTCAACCGGACCTGACTTACAACTTCAGTTGCATTCAGCGACGCAGTGACTGCCAGCATTTAGGGACGTCGACCAGACAGCGCTTGAGACTCGGTGCTAAGGGTATCAGTCTTCTTCTGCTGCCTGACGGGCAGGTGCTCCTCACGAACCGGACCTTGGCACCCTCAATGCCGATTTTTGTTGCCTCCCCTTGTTTCGTCATGGACGGACATGACCTCATTTCGGACTGGCCTGTGGCCCGCGTGGCTCCTGGTCACTCGCTCACTGTGTTTGACCTAGGTGTCTATCAGAAACTCTGTGGCAGCCAAGATCCTACTCAACACTGGCCGGGGAAGTCACTTGCCGGACCCGTAGTACATATCAGTTTAGGCAAAGGTTGGGGCCCCTCCTACAGACGTCCTGACATCACTTTTTTTGTCCCTCTCGTCTTGAACTTTGGCTCAATCTGCCCGCCATGAAGACTCTTTTGCGAAAATAAAACGGGACTGGTGTTGGAGCCGTCTGAATCCCTGTGATTCCTGTACCATACTTAGAAGTGAACGTGTAGACTTCGACGAGTTGGGACTTATACACAGTGTACATACATGGATGTTTTCCAGCAGACATATTTTTATATTCCTAAATGTATTTATGCTAAAGAGCGGTTTTTGCATTACTCGGTGGAATTAGTATTGACACTTGACAAGTAAATGCCGTCTACAGACAAAACTCAACCATGAAAAATCGGGAGACCTGTCCGCTCGACAGTCAGTACAGAAGGCGTGTTTTTAAGCCCCGGACTAAACCCATTCTAAGTAATACTAATAATAGAAATAGAAGAAGTTTGTTTTGCTTGCCAGTACGATTCAAGCATGAAAGAAAAGACAGAAAATATAAGTTGCGGAGTCAGATATTACACACTGAGAGGTTTCATCATGTTGCCACATTGCTACGAGCTCAAACTCTCAGCCAAGTCCTTCGCTGCGGTTGTATGACGCAAATTTGAAGGGCTTGGCCCATCAGTGTCCCACAGCATTCCTGTCGCGGTTAGTGGTTCAACATTCGACGTATTTAGGTTGAAACAAGGAAATACACAACCGGCGTCCATAGTCTTGTACTCGCAGCATACGGGCATGTCATGGAGCAGAGAGCCCCTTGCATGAGAATTGCTCAAACTCAGACTGACCATTTGTATGGGATAGCATGTTGTTATGTACCAGATGATACCATTTTGAAATGCAGCTACTCCATTTTAAATATCCATGAGAATTGTTTGGCAGCGACGGAAGAACTAATTTACCTGATAAGTGGCATCACAAGAACCGTCAAGATCACCGGCGAAATTTTAAGTCAGGTCTCTAAAGCCTACGAAATCTTCTGAAACTATTGGCCGAATACAGAGTCGAGTCATTGGAGCCGAATTTTTCTGGTCCAGTCTCTGTTTTCATGAGTAAGTTTTCCAGTTTATAATTGTTAACTTGACTGGAATAAACGCACGTCCACGTAAACACAAGTAACGTGTTGTATGTACGAAGTTAGCTCATGACACGCTGCAACCATAGAGGTTGGATTGGGCGTGTGTCTAGGTCGTAAAAATAACCTATACCATGGGTATGACTGGAAAACTTTAAGATTTGGTCACCGCAACATACGACAACCACCAGTGTCCAAGGGTGCAGTATTGAATTGCGCATGAATTTATGTACAGTGAAGCAGATGCACACAGCTTCTGTCTCACGCCTTCTTTAAGTACACCCGTATTCAAAGGACAGTATGACTGGAGATGTGCGTGAGAGCAGTGGCCGATAAAGGCAAAGTGCCCCATCTACGCGTACCACACACGACTGTATATGCACCCAACTTCACTAAGGAAATCTCGAATCCAACGCAACTCAGAGTACCATAAAGGCTACACTAAGGGTGTCCCACTGCACCTTGAGCTTTAGTGGAAATTAGTCAGCTGACCAGCTACTAAGTCACGGCTTTTAGGACATCGTTAACGTTAGGGGCGCTTTGTTCAAGGCTCTGTCGTAACAGGTCGGAGTGCTGTCAGCTGGCCGTAGGATTGAATTTAGTGACTAACGTTGCATTAAACTCCGGCCGATGAGTGTCACTTCAAGTGAATCACATTTCAACAAAAACATACATCTAGAAGTTATAGAAGCCTACATCCACATTCGAAGAGCCTCCGCAATACATAGTACGACCTTCGTAATCCAACGATATGCACAATTCGCTCCACAGAAGAGTGGCGCATGGATGGTGAAGTTTGCGTGAATAAATTTTAAGTGAAAGTAAACTTGCACAACATCTAACGCACTCTCTCTCTTTCCTTACCCGTCTGCGCCCGGTGTCAAGACAGAGTCAAGAAGACCGGAGGCGGGGTCTGGCGCAGGTGAATCGTCTCCTATGGAGTGGGCCTGCACCTACGCGCGCCCATGTTCGGCACTTGTTATGGGAACTCAACCCGAATAACGCCTGCCGTGCCCTGATCTGGCCCCCCTGTTGGTCCAGCGCGGCCTGTTGAGGGGGCACCTTCAAAATAAAGGTGCTGGAAAATAACACGGCGTAACTGCAGCGCGGCTGACGTGAGGTATTTTGCTTATCGCTGGTGTGTGTGTGTGCGTGTGCACACGTGACCAAACGAGTTCATGCACTGTCTGGGTGTGTGCAAAAAGGGTGTTCGTGCCAAGAGGAAGTAAACTGCATTGCCAGGTGTGCGTAGGTGACAAACTCGGTCAGCACAATATCAGAATGTGCAGAGAAACTGTGGACAGATACGGCCGATAGGACTGGTGTTGACCACGGTCGCTAGTACTGGTTCTATCAGGTCCAATACACAAGTAAGAGCACATACCCACAGCCTAAATTTAAGCCAAATGTCCGGTATGATCTAGTGGAGTTTCTGCTGCAGGGAGTAAGAACCGACGTTGGTGCGTCATGGTACAATAATGGTATGCGGCATATGTGGGTGTCATTTGCCTTCGGCTATTGTGATAGTGTTTTACCACACACGGAGTGGGTCGATTGTCTTAATATTTCGATGAATCCGAAGGTGTTTAAGAATGTAGATGTGCGCTCGTCAATAAGTTATGGTACTTATTCGTCCACTTCTGCCTTGGGACTTACTCTCGATCCCCGCCAGTGGCCGCACAACGGCTAGTATGATAGACAGAAGAGCCTCACCGACAAAGAACAGGGAGAATGGAATGGCCATTTAGGGCTTATTGGCTGTCATCAAACAGTCAAACCTAACCCCAGGCGTTGTGCCACCCGAGGCTCAAACCCACGACCTGTTGGTTAGAAATCCAACTAACAAGAAGGCTGTTCACTCGCTGGAATCATGGCTTTATTTGTCAAGGCGATCAAACAACCTTCTTCTTCGTTACTTTATTTACAAACAGGGAATGTGAACATTCGGCTATATTTGAGAATTCCAACGCTCTGAACATTGAGACATGGGTTCGTGGTTTTACCGGTTTTTGATCGGGAATATTCGCATTGGTAGGTAGACGCTCACCGATCGATTACGGTACCGTAACTATACACCAACGGAGTTGAGATGTTGGCAGGGATTGACGGTCGGTAGCATTGGATCGCGGTGTTTGTAGTTTTGCATAATAGACATATCGGCTTAAATACCTTGATCGCTTTAGCCCTGAAAACTATTGTCGCATTCGAAACAACAGTGCGTCCAGTCTGGCGGTTTTGTTTAGGGATTTCCAAGTACCTTAATTGATCTCTGGCCGGGACAATCTGTCACTTTTTGCTGTCAAGGCGAATGCAAAAGATGTTCGGATAATTTCTATCCGCAACTGCCCAAGAACGAATGCAGAAGCTTGAAACGGAAGGGGCAGAAGATTGGCGTTTGCTGTTATATCTTAGTATATCTCTTTTCGACGACGAGTTTCCATATTTGGGTGAGTCTACAAATAAGATCCAAGGAGCCATCTGCATTAGAAAGACTCTCAAACCTCATTTATACGATAAATGCTTTAAAGAAGTATTTCACTTTGAAGGTTTTGATGCACACATAGAACCGAATCTACATTTACGGGCAATTAACTGAAAACACAGAAAATCGTAAATTATTCACCATTATTTCAAGAACAATCTGAAACTCATAGCAATCAAACACCTGAACTACTTACAAAGGAATATAGCAAGCGGAAAGTCTTCTTAACATACACAAAATAGTATGTTGAAATATACATTCGAGATTTAGGCTGCTTTTAATGGCTTTACTTTACATTACCCGTAATTTGGAAAACCATGTGTGTGCGAAACTCAGAGAAGGCCTATTTTCGAACGCAATTCTACTTTTGTTATTTATTAACTCGATTGTTGCATAAACAGACTTTCTGTACACTCTGTTTAGTTAGTTACACTGATTTTTCCCGTTTTTGTAATCTGCCACTTTTCTAAAACAATGATCATTTCTACACAACAAAATATCAAGTTATAAACCACACCATGCCCTCTCTTTACGGACGGTCGCTTCTTTACTGCTGCAAAACGGTGAGGGACGCAGCAAGGCTGATGTCGCGTAACAGACCCTTTCTTGTGAAATCCAGGATATTTCATTGGTTAGGGCATCTATCGTATAAGCCATTAATTCTCAGCCTGAGGAGGAAATCAACTTCACCCGGAAGTTTATCGGTCATAAGGAGATGGAAAACATCCATCCACCTACAATGCTTATATAGGTCCCAGATATCTCGTTCAATTTTGCGTCCCACTTTGAAAATAAACAAAATATAAATATATTTTTTTTCGTTCGATCGAAATCAATTACGACCGCGAATAAAAAGAGATAGGGTGCCTTAACGAGGTGTTTTGCAACTCCGTCAAGTGAGGACCCTCTACTCACTTATTACCCCTAAAATCAATTAAGTCGTTGTTTAGCCATACGTGTCCACTGGGGTGCAGCATAGGAGAGACGAACGCCGGTAGGTCATTGACAAAATATGTTAGAAACAGTGGAAGAATTCATTAAACGCGAAGAACTTAGGGGAGTCTTATTTACACCACTGGGTAACTGAGATTATAAACTAGTTATCTGTCAAAAGAGCAATGTGGAGCTAATTATATTTATCTACTTAGATCTTGATAAAGTTTTCTATAAAGGGTCACAAACGTCTTTTGGTAAGATTAGAAGCCCTTGGCATCCAGCCTCCACTACTCAAATACATTGGGTCTTCTTATAAAATCGCTACCAAATGTCAAGGTTGGTAATAGCTACTCAACGTGTAATTTTGAACGGAACTGCATGCTTTAATGTACGGTTCTGGATCCATTTCTTTTCCTTTATTAAATTAGCGATCTTTTGACAGAAACCGACCATTTGCAAACCTTCGTTTATGCTCATAACCTTAAGTGTGCTTATTCCTATTCTAAGGACAACACAAATGTTTGCGTTAAGAGGATTAACTCGGACTTATTATGCTTGTGGAAATGGAGTTAATCTTTGTAGATGGAGTTTTCTTTGTGCAAGTGCATTTTCATATTTTTTGGCCCTATTAAGCTTCCAGGCCTCATTATCTTTCAAAATAGCCTACTCTCATGATGCTCTACAATAAAAGACCCAGGTCCACGTTATACAAATAAGCTTATCTTATCACTCCATGCAGGTCGTATTTCTGCAAAGGCTGTGAAGGTATGCGCGTTCATATCACATAAATATTTCCTCCTGGGGATAAAACCAAGACTTTAACAAATGTCCGTTCTTTCTGTCCTCAAATATTGCTGTCCTTTCTTTGGTTTAAAGAAGGTCTTTGACCGCAACAACATCAAAGATTTCAAGGGAGTATTTACTCGAAGATTCTTCCTCTCTTTCTGGATCCAGTGACATACTGAGAAATGTCAACTGGTGAACCTTAAGTTTTCGATGAGTTAGAAGACTTGAAGCTATCTCTTTCGGATTAACTTTAACCGTTATCTTCCAGATAGTTTTGTCCTCATCCAATTAGATCGGTCTCAAGCCACACGTAATTCCTCCATAGTTATTCCGCCACTCCTTTGTTCTATATCTGAGCGCTCGCTCTTTTTGCATTCAAATACTAAAGTTTTGGAATAATATTTTTCTAGACCATATGTCTTCAACTAATATATCCGTATTTAAGTTGAAAATACCTAAGCACCTTAACTCAGATTGCATAAAGTCATTATTAGCTGTTTCATTTCCGAAAACTCAACTTCTTGGCTTTGAAAATGGTCCTCGGGGAATTTGAGAGCAGAGAATTCATGCTTTAATTTTGAAATGGAAACTCTCCCTTAGCATTTTACAGCCCCCTCTCTTTAATTTGCTGCCCAATCCACTACTATTACCCCGCCCCCCAGGATTGATGCTTTCCGCGGCGTGAAATATCATCTCCTCATTTCAACCCCAAGCCAGTTGCTGGCGCTCGCGGCGGATTCTTCCGCTCTCGTAATCTGCTGGTAGTTTGGTCGGTCAACCCGGTCACATTGATGACCATCACAAACTTTAATGTCCCCTCCTCGCTTGGACTCTAAGCGGATCGATCACGGTTGGTTCCTCCTGCAGGGTAGTCCTGTCCCACACATACATTTACCTTCCGATGAAAGTCATTTTCTTTCCGCCTTAGACACTAATCAAATGACATTCAGGTTGTCTTTTTTAATCAAGGACCTTTCTCACTGTTCGCTAACCGTTTTCATATCAGACTGTCTAGTTTATGAACACCAACTGAACACTGCTGTATGCATTATAATTAGGAGGAACCGACAAAGACAAGGACGACTGGAATAGCCATTTCTGGCTTATTAGCCGTGACCAGCCAGTCATAACCAATCCCAAGTGTCAACCACCTGGGATTCGAACCCACGACCATTGGTGATGGAGTCAAACGCTCTACCAATGAGCCACGGTAACATTGTTTTTTTCGGTTGGTGCTTACTCATTCTAAAATTTACCATGACCCTACTCTTATTGGCACTGAATAACCAATTAATTTATTCAGTTCTTTATTATAATTAGTTGTCCCCTACAGGATTTTCCTTTGCTATGCAATGAATTTTGTGCTCACTCTTCTTCCAGAATCCTTTCTTTCGTGATTATTGAATTTATTTTATAAGTATTCCATTTAATTGAAGCATTGTTTTCCTAGACTATATTTGATTAAGGCAAAGGCGACGAAATAAGCATAAGTTAATGACGTCATAAAATTTCACCACTTCCTATTCAACTGCATAAGGTCATTGCCTATTCATAATTTAAGATAAACTGTCCAATTGTACATCGACCTAGAGGGATGAAACGTTATAGTGAACTAAAGCATAAACTGTATTTTGTGCCTGCTCACTAGAGACATTATAATTTGTTCATTAGATATGATCGACGATTAGATCTGTTTCCTGAAGAATGTCTTTCTTGGAAACGGGTATCCGGGGAAATTCATTGATAAGTATCACCATCTCAGAGAAGAAAGTCCTACCAAAATATCCGTGCCAAGAAAGCCGGTGAGTATCTGTCTCCCTTTCAAAGGTGATAAAGTGACACCTTCGATGCACGACGGAACGAGCGTATGCCACCACGGCTATTCCAGTTAGACCAAACAAAGACATTCTGCCTATGCACGCCACATTAAATTGTATTTATGAGTTTACCTATAGTTGCGCATCCAAATACATTGGGCGCACGCAAAGGCAGTTGGCAACTACGTTAGCTAAACACATGCCAAAATGGCTGCTAAGGGCGGAAAATAAGATAAGAGATAAGAAAATTAGATAAGAGAGATAAGAGAGAGAGAGAGAGAGAGATAAGAGATAAGATAAATAAGAGTTCAATTGCAAAGCACCTGGAGGACACTGGCCATAATGTGGACCCAACGGCTGCATTTAAGGTTGTATTTTCGGACGATGACTGGGCGTCTCCTGCGCTACACAGAGGCAGCTGCAATACGGAGACGAAAACCAGAACTCTGCAAGTAGCTTGATCAATCTCGCAATGCCGTGATAAGGACTGATAATAGACGAAGTCCCATTCTCACACCCCTCCTCTCATTGCCCTCCCCACCCCCCCCACACCTCCTGTATGACTGACTGCTATCCCGCGCGTTGCAGTGTTTATCGCGTATGACACGTGTAGACTGAAATTTGAACTGATTTGTTTAGATAACTTTCCTCCGCCCCCTTTGCCCTCTCACCACGTGCTGCCGCATCTATCAACAGTTTATTCTTTGCCTATCACTTTTCATCCCTCTAGGTAGATATATAATTGGACAATATATATTGAATTATTAATAGGCAATGACCGTATGCAGTTGAATAGGACGTCACCAAATTTTATGACAGCATTAAATTCGGCTTATTTCGCTGTCTTTGCCATGTTCAAATTTATTCTGAAAAAATGCTTCAATTAACTGGAATAATTATAAAATGTATTCAATAATCACGAAAGAAAGGATTCTGGAAGTAGATTGAGCACAATTCATTGCATAGAAAAGGAGAATCCTGTAGGGTCCAATTATTTATAATAAAGAACTAAATAAATTGATCCGTTAATCCGTGTCCATAAGAGTAAGGTCATGGTAACTTATGGAACGAGTAAGCACAAACCAACAAAAACGACGGGCCCGTGGCTCATTGGTAGAGCTTTTGACTCAATGACCAAAGTATTCCAATTATTCCAGTATTTACGTCTTGCTCACCTTGCGAGCTTGAAAAACATCTCGGCGTTCAAGAAACGCCTTCTCTTCTGCAACTATTTATTTAAAAAACAGCAGTAACAATTTCTTAGCTTTTTCTAAGCAATCAGGTTTTAATTCTTCCCAAAATTGGTCTCTGCATGAGCAGAGACGCCAGATTTTTGGCTGTTCTGTCACCGGATTTTGTATTGTTTTGGCCAAATATTAAGCTACCACCGTAAGCACCCTTTGTGCCACAAACGCAGTTGTGTGCGAACTCTCTACAGAAGGGCAGAAACACATTGCAGCGAGTCGACGACAATAGGGCAGAACTCCGTTACCTTCACCGCCTTTTCATGGCCAACGGATACACTCGTAACTTCATCGAGCGCAGCAGGCAGGCTAAACCAAGACAAAAGCGGGTAACAGAACAGCCAAAAGTCTAGCGTGCAATGCCATACATTGACGGCGTCTCTGTGGCAGTTGCCCGCCTCCTCAGACCACTGGGGATCGGAATCGCCCATCGAACGGATTCAACCATTCGGAATCTAGTCATGAGACCGAAAGCCCCCCTTTCACGAGTTTAGACGTCAAACGTCATCTACCGGATCCAATGTGACTCCTGTGAAGTTAAATACGTCGGACAGACAGGGAAACGGTTGCAGACCCGTGTTACCGAACACGTGCAGGCAGTAAGGCGAATAAACCCATTGTCCCTGGTGGTGAAACACGTTTGCCTTCCAGAACGCCAAAATCCTGGGTCGAGGAAATGACCACGTAACCAGGGAAACAATCGAAGCCTGTCACACGGAGACAACGTCGATCAACCGTTGTGTTGCCCTTCCACCAGCCTACCAAGCCCTCCAGGTGCAGCTCATTGAACATACGAGCAAACAAGAAATAAGGCCAAACGTGAATCCAACCACGTGAGAACCTTGGACGGACATGCACGTAACCACGCCACAATCCAGGGCCGAGGAAGGCGCAGTCACCAATACTGCCGCATCAACCACTACCCAGACAGACGAGGAGACATGCAGTCAGAAGGACACAAACAAGACTAGCAACCCAGGGCGCCAATTAAGGTTAATGCGGATGAGGGTGGGGGCTGCCAACTGTCAAACGCCGACCCTCGACGAGAGACATGCCAACTGACAGCCATTTTCCTTCCCTCCCCTCCTTCGCCCCAGTCACTACGGCGATGCTTTCTGTGTGTATGTGGGCGATGAACGCCTAAGCCAGTTAAGGACTCCCCCAGCCCGTCCTCCCTACAGTGTACACTGTAAAAGTAAACCCGCACAATCCACACTGTGTTAAAAAATGGCTGTCACCCCTATAAATACTGTGAGACGCGGTACGATACTCACCTCCGACGATGGAAGCTTGTATGCTTTTGAAACGTCAGGACAATACACATATAGTCCATGAGATCGCCTTTTCTTCTTATATATATATATATATATATATATATATATATATATATATATATATAAACGCAGTTAAATTGTAGTCTGCTCTAGAAATTGCGGATTAGGCAGACGAATATTGCCGACAAAGACAAGGGATAGGGGAATAGCATTTGTGGCTTATGAACCTTCGTCAGCCAGTCATACCGAACCGCAGGTAGTGCACCACCCGAGGATCGAGCTCATAACCAGTTGATCAGAATTCCAACGCTGTTAACCTTGAGCCACATGCTCGTTATCTTGCTGGTTTAAACCGGGAATATTGACTTCCATTCTTTGATGAACGCTCACAGATCACTAACAGAAGTCACTCCTCCCGCTCTGCCTTGAGGTTCACTCTCGCACCCCGCTGTGCAGCAGCTGGCTGGGCTCAAGAGTGAGCCTCCAGGCAGAGCGGAACGAGTGAGTTCAGGAAGGGATCAGTGAGCGTTCAGTAACGAATGCAAATTGCGGATTATCAGTCGCCAGGTTTGATAACTGATACCGGCAAGTTCCAAACTCATAGCTGAGGCGGTCATCCAATGATTGGAGCCGCTGCTCCTCCTACACCACACAGCAGACTTGTGGGCTCGTTATGTGGATGACATCTTAGTCGTAATCAAAAGGGGTCAGATGCTAGAATTTAAAAAAAAACATGCCGACTGCATCTTCCCGGATATACAGGATACGATGGAGGAAGAGGAAAATAACCAGCTAGCTCTTCTAGGTGTCCTCACCTGTCACAAAGACTGTATTAGCCTAAAAACTAAAGTATTCTGAAAGCAAAAAATACCAAAAATAAGTACCAGATTGCCACAGCAACCACCAAAGTAACCACATACGCAGCTGCGTCAGGTCGCTACACCAGCGTGTGGTGACACTGCAGTGAACGGGGAGGCAAAGTTTCCGAATCACAATATATTCGAAGGGGGCTTAGAGCGACTAGCTGTCCGTGAAACGTCGTCAACCAGTGCCTGCGCAAGCGAGACGAGGGATGGAATGGACCGGCCGAAAATTTCAGTGAGCTCTCTCGTACGTGAGGAAGGTCTCGGAAGCCTTTAGCCATCTTCGTACACCCCTTTGATTTGAAGTTGCATGCAGACCGGAGGCAATCCTTACGAGCCGCATCAGGATGCTGAAAAACCCACTGACACGACAAAAAACAGCTAGGATCGTTTGCTGGGTCTGGTGCAGTTGTGAGCAAAGCAACTACGTTGGAGAGCTGGGAGACCACTTCGATCAAGGGACGTTTCGACCGTCGTATTCCAACGATGTCCACCGGGTGCTCAACGGAAGGGTAGGGTAGGAACAGGTGACTTGCGCGTGGATTGGGTTTAAATGATAGTAGCCTTTCCTGGCAGCTACCAAACACTCTCCTCCTACCCCACCTGAGCCCGGTGTCGAGACAGAGTCAAGAAGACTGGAGGTGGGAGGGGGCGGATGTGGCTGGCGTGGCAGAGGCCCCATAGGCCCTTAGCCTCCCCTGGGTATCTCAGCACACCCATCCCCATGTTTGGCATTTGTTATGGGAGCGCAACAAGATTAATGACTGCCATGCCCTGATGTGGCCCCATGTTGATCCAACGCATCTATCACATGTCCCGTTTAGGGGGCACGGTCGAGCACACACCCACACACGACAGTTTGACCGTCGTAGTCCGTCGATGTCCACCGTATGCTCCACAAAAAGGTGGTGCAGGGACGGTGACTTGCGCGTGATTTAGTTTAAAGTGATAGTAGACTTGCGCTGCATCTACCGCACTCTCTCCTCCTCCCCCACCTGAGCCCGGTATCATGACAGAGTCAAGAAGACCGGAGATGGGAGAGGGTGCAGGTGGCTGGCGCGGCCGGAGCCACCCCTGGGTGTACTTACACCTGGCTAGGATCTCACGGAGGTGGAGTGCCATAAAGGCAACATTAAGAAGGAGCCATTGCAGCCTGACTTTCAGTCCGCCAGTCAGCCACTCCACACAAAACACACATTGGGCTGACCACGCGGTCTGAGTTATCCCGTCAGTTGGCAACATTCAAATCCACGGCATTTAGCGCACCGTGATAGGTTCAAGCGCGTCAGATTGTCTATAGTGAGAAAATGCGCTGAGCTGTTAACCTCACTCTCCCCCCTACCCCCACAATCAGACCACCATCCGTGCCAGTCAGTTGTCTGATGTGGGAGTGGGCACATTGGCTGACGGGTCGGCGTACCCGTCTTCACGCGCCACAGCACGACCTGGCCCCCATAACGCACACACCAGGATTTACTTACTCAGGGGATATGGAGGAGCCATCGCCGTCTGACTCCCAAACCACTGGTCAGTCACTCGACATTCACAGCACATACACTGGGCTGACGGCGTGGTCTGGTGTAAGCGTCAGATTGGCAGCCTTCCAAGCCACGGTTTCTAGGACACCGTGATTTTATCAGGTACATTATGATGATTGTGAGGGTGCTGTCTATGTATTAGTGTAGATGGTGTGTGCTGATGTGGCTTAGCCTCCGGTGGTTTACCGCAGGTTGTCGTGGAGACGCATGTGTCCTAAAAGGCCCATGCGGTGTGTAAATGTGCGGGAGCAATGAGGGCAGTGAAGGTGGGCGCGGCGACTGCATATTGGAGCCCAGGCATTGTTTCACCAGCCTCCGTGCGATGGATTCTCAGGTGACCAACAAGGCCGATGCGTGTGTTGAATTTGCGAGCGCAATGTGCAGAGGAGGAATCGGGAGAGGCTGAGGGTTGTCATTCATGGAAGTTGGGGTGGCAGTGGTGGTATGAATGGCAGGAGCGGAGGGTGTGCATAGGTTATCGGTGTTTGTCGACGTTGCGGTGAATTCCGCTGTCATGGATGCGCATGTGACCGAACAGGCCCATGCGATGTGTAAATGCGTGAGGACAGTGCGGTAAGTGGAGGCGGCGTTCTCTGCTGTGTGTTGGTGCTCCAGGCACTGGTTCACCAGTCTCTGTACGATGGATTCGCAAGTGACCGAGCAGGCCGATGCGTGAGGTGAGTGTGCGGTCGCATTGAGGACAGTTTAGGAGATAGTCCCCATCACTTGTGGTGGTGGTGGTGGCGGTGGTGACAGCAGTGGTGGCGGCGACGGTGGTGTTGGTAGTGTTGGATGGAGTACCAGGCGATGAGTATTGGGATGTGGTATCTAGGATGATGGGATTAATGGAATTGATGCCAGGAGTGAGGGTGGGGGAGTCTGAATGAGGGTTGGCAGAATTTGTCGTAGAAGTTGGAATTGTCGGATTGTTGGTGCATTGCGTCTGAAGATGTCCGACCAGGCCGATTGGCACGCGGAAGATGCGATGACAGCGCGAGTATGTTGGAAGGGTCTGTGCATCGACGGTGTTGGTCCGGGGCACTGGTGAATTTCGTGCCGCTCGTTTGGCTTTGGCGGAGGCGATTAGGTTGGCCTCATAGATTGCTGCACCAGTCTTCACGGATCTTCTTACTGCCGGTTTATCCTGGACAATGTCCTCTCATGTCACCGGGTTTATTTGCATTTGCTTCAGCGATTTCTTCAAAGTGGGTAGTCGCTCGTTGGCCATCTTCATTATGTGGCGGCTCCATCTCAGTTGCACTTGCCTTAGCATGGCATGGACGCTGAGGATTCCGGTCCGCTCCAGGAATTCCGTGTCCGGGATCCTGTCTTGCCATCTCAACTTCAGTATTCTGCGGAGGCAGCTGAGATGAAAACGATTCAGCTTCCTAACTTGGCTCGAGTAGATGGTCCAGGTCTCCGCTCCGTAAAGGAGTGTCCAAGACGACAGCCTTGTATATCTTTAGTTTGGTGTTCAAGTGAATACTGTGGTGATTCCACACGGACACCTGCAGCCAGCCGAAGGCCTGAATAGATTTGTAGATCCGTTGGGCAACCTCGTCATCGATTCTCGTGCTGCGCGACATCGTGCTTCCTAGATAAGCGAAGGTTTCCACGGTTTTTGAGTTGAGCACCGTTGACATTTATTCGGGGAGCATTTTATTCCGCGCTGGGTAGCAGCTGGTGCATGACAACCATTTTGGCTGTACTGATTGTTAATCCAAAATCGGCGAAGCCTTCCGCGAAGAGGTCCATGCTCCTGTGCATGTCCTCCTCCGTCACTGTGTTAGGGCGCAGTCGTCCGCGAAGAGCAAGTGATGGACTGTAGTCGTAGACACGCGCGTTGGAGCCTGCGTACGCCGACTGTTGAGAAGGTGCCCGTCAGTTCTGTAGGCGATGCGGATACCAGGCTGCTCATCACGGTAGGCGTCCCTCAGCATAACCGAGAACATGAGACTGAACAGGGTGGGGGCCAGAACGCAGCCCTGCTTCACTCCGTTGGTCACTGCGAATGCTTCGGATACCACCCCGCTGTCAGTGACACGCGCCGTCATCCAGTCATGAAGCTGACGCACCATGTGCGTGAACTGCTCAGGACAACCGAATTTCTGCATGACTTTCCACAGTCCGTCACGATTCACCGTTTCAAAGGCTTTCGTTAGATCCACGAAAGTAGTGTATAGGTGAGTTCGCATCTCCTGACACTTCTCTTGTAGCTGGCGGGCGGCAAAGATCATATCGGTTGTTCCGCGGTGTCGGCGGAAGCCACATTGGCTTTCCGGGAGCAGGCTCTGCTTTAGGTGACCGTTCAGACGATCGAAAAAGATACGGGCGAAGATCTTCCCGGCGATGTTGAGCAACGAGATGCCTCTGTGATTATCACAAATTTGCCGGTTCCCCTTCCGCTTGTAGAGATGGACGATGGTCGCGTCTTTGAAATCCGGAGGAACTTGTCCTTGGCACCACATCTCCTGGAAGAGTGTTGTGAGTTCTGCCATCAGCCGGGGCCCACCGTGCTTGTAGACTTCCGGTGCGATTGCGTCAGATCCCGGTGCATTACTGCTGGAAATCTGCTGCACGGCCCCGATGGTTTCTGAAGGGATAGGCCCAGCGCTTCAGAATTTGCGATTTCTCTGTCAGCAGTGTTGTGCCGTCAGAGCTGAGCAGTGGGGCGGTCCCCTTGAAACACGGGCCGTAGATGGCCTTGATGGCTTTGAAAAAGTTTTTCATTTAATTGCGGTCCGCATGCCCCTGGATCTCCTCAGCCTTTCAGATAATCCAGGCATCCTGCATCTCACAAAGCCGTTGTTGTACAAGGCGGCGGCATCTCAAGTAAGCTGCTTTGGTGGCGTCAGTTTGAAGGTCCGTGTAGGCTTTGTGTAGTCCATTCTTCTACGCGAATAAGTTGCTGATGTCGGCGTCATTGTCATCAAACCAGTCCTGGTGTTGATGATGGTGGCGAAATTGTCTCCACGAAGAGCCAGGTGGAGGCTCCCCAGGCGATCAGTGATACCCTTCGGCAGACAGGGCAGACGTCCCACGATGTCGTTCCGGATGGCAAAGGCAATACCAGCATCGCGTCGCTCTGCCTTTGGCCGGCCGCTACAGAAGAAGGTGTAGACGGCACCCACCTCCTCCAGCTGACCCTGCTTAGAGAATCTGGTCCCGCTGAGAGCAGCAATGTCCACCTTGAAGCGCGCCAATTCCCGAGCGACTAGCGCCGTCCTCCATTCCGGTGGATCGCTCCTAGGATTGTCTAAAAGGGAACGAACATTCCAAGCTTCTATTGTGAGTGGACTCACCTGAGTAGCCTGGAAGATATGGCGCGGGGGATGAGGACGGGGGTGTCGTTGTTTGTTTGAGTTTTACGAACGCGTATTTTGCGATCTACGAGCCACGGCCGGCTGCAATAGACGTGAGACACAGCATTTTTTAAGAGCACATTTTTTAGCCCCTTCCTCCGCCAGGAGGCAAGCAGCGCTGTCCCTAAATAGGGCTGCTCAGACATCTCAGACGGCTGCCAAACTCCACTATGGGTCACGGTTTTGTTTTAGTGGAAGAGCGACCCGCCTTCACCGTATGACTTTTTAAGAGGGGGAGGTGGGAAGTTCGGGAGTGAGACATACCGGGTGTGGAGGCACACACAACACCGGAGACCCTCACCTGGTTTAGCCCGCCGGTCGTGACGGTTGTCCGGGGTGCAGGCGTTGGGAAAAACCCAGCTTCGAGGAGCCAAAGGTGAGAGTTGGGTACCAGTTAGAGGCGGCACAAGAGCATTCACCACCTGTACGAGACAAATGGGGCGAACAAATGCTATTTGTTTGGTGTTACCCCTAACTAGTACCCCTACCCTCCTCACACACACACACAGCAGCAATAGCAGTGTGAAGAAATGATGTGAGCTACTAAGTTGCGGCTCATTAGACAAGACACAGCCAAACATTGAAGTTTGACGAAGCCAAAATTCTCGTTTGAGGCAACAACCATGTGAGCCGCAAACTGCACTTGTAATAGTTTTCCATTCAGTTAATTTCAGTTCAGTTTATTATGGGAAAGATAGGCAAACTCCTTCGAACTCTCTCTTGGTTACAGTACGGCTAAAAAGGCTCTGGTACATCATGCAAATGTAAAAAAGTTGGTTTACATAATAGCGTGCGGAAAATAAGCAGCTGTTGGCTAATCGAAGAGAGTAAACATAAATTAGTACTTGCATATTACGAGTAGCATGAATACATGCTATTGTTGTTGACACGATTCTCGTGAGTGAGGCATATGCGACGAGTTTGAGATAGTAAAAATGCTATACAAATAGTATTGTAATAGAAGAGTGTGATTCAACTGGGACGTGACTAAGAAGATCTGGGGATATTATAGTGGGCACTACTATACTGGTCCAGGTTTTTCTTAAAAAGCTCAACGGAAGTAGCCATAACAACATCCAGAGGCAGAGCATTCCAAGCGTCGACCGCTCTCTTGGAGAAGAAGAACTTTCGTGTATCCAGTCTGGCCTCAGTTACACGTAGTTTGAGTAGATGCCCTTTCAAGTTCGTGGTTGTTGCTAACTGGAAGAAGTCTCCAGGTGCGAGGCAGCAGCCCTGACCACACATGATATGGAATGTTTGTATCAGGTCACCTCGTAGCTGCCTGTAACTCAAGGGAAAGAGATCAAGGTTAGCTAATCAGGTTTCATAGGGTAATGAGCCCTGTCCAGTCACAAGTTTGGTTGCACGCCTTTGAACCTTTTTGAGGGTATTGAGATCCTTCGCGGTCCAGGGTCTCCAAGCTTGGATAGCGAACTCCAATTGCGGCCGCACAAAAGTTCGAACGACTTTGGCAAAGCAGTCTTCATCAAAGGCAGAGAAAGCCCGCTTGACAAGGTACAGGGCTGACATCGCAGACTTGGCTACCTTTGAACAATGCAGCGAGGGTTTAAGGGAGCTCGAGATCAACACTCCCAAGTCCTTCTGCGCGTCAACTTCTTGCAATGGTATACCATGCAGGCAGTAATCCATGAGGTTCGGAGTGCTTGTTCTACCAACTCTTAGAATAGGGCATTTGTTCTCATTGAACGGCAAAAGCCAGTCCTTTGACCATTGTTGATTCGGTTTAGGTTTTCCTGCAAATGCTTTACGTCAGCTGCAGTTCTGATGACCCTCCATAGCTTAATATCATCCGCAAACATGGCGACATCACAATCCAATTCATTGATGCAGTCGTTGACATACAAAATGAACAGAGTAGGGCCAAGAACGGAGCCCTGGGGAACATCACTTTCAACCGCAACCTCCGCTGACTGCTGGTTACCGACATGGACGGTTTAAGAGCGGCCAAATAAGAAGCTTTTGATCCATCTGAGGAGATTATCCCTAATGCCTGTTCGGTTTGATTTGTGTAGGAGTCACTGGTGTGGGACACTATCAAATGCCTTCTTTGAGTCAACGTAAACTGCGTGCCGCGCATTTCCTTTATTAACTGCTCGCGTTCAATGTTCCAAACAATAGAGCAAGTTCGTTACGCAAGATCTGCCTCTTCGAAATCCATGCTGCGCATCAGATAATAATTTATGCTGCTCTAAGAAGTGCATTAGCTCTCACTTTATTATTTTTTCCATGCGTTTGCAGCAGATCGAGGTGAGGCTAATTGGTCTGTAATTATTTGCAGAGACCTTGCTTCCACCTTTATATAGTGGTGTGATTCGTGCAGATTTCCAATCAGCAGGTAACGTGCCGACTTCGAACGAGGTTTTGAAAAGCATGGACAACGGTTTGGCCAGTTCCGCAGCGAGTTCTTTTAGTAATTTTGGCGGTGTATCATCTGGGCCCGGTGATTTAGACTCATTCAGAGCCAACAGCTCTTTATGAACATTTGCTTCGTCGAAAGATACAGCCTCTGTTGTTGAACCCTCATCTAAGTCGTAGTCGGGAGGATTAAATGCGCTTTCACTCGTAAAGATAGATTTAAAGAATTCTGAAAGGTGCTCCGCTTTTGCTCCATCCTCACTAATCTCGAGGTTTTCGCTAGTCCTTAGTAAGGGAACTGGGTCCCTGTTACGCGTGCTCCTTCTAATGTAATTGTAGAATAACTTCGGATTTTCCAATGCACGGTTCAACAGGTCTTTTTCAAAATCTTGTCGTGTCCTGAGGCTAAGCCGTTTGACTTTGTTCCTTTGTGCCTTGTATGCGTTTATGGACGCAGTAGTCTCATCAGCGAGTGATTTCTTTCACAACCTCTGCTTTTTATTCACTTTTTTTTCAAAGTTTAAGTCAGCCACTGGGGTCTTTTATCCAGTCTCTTACGGGAAATCGGGCAGTGGTTGCTGAGGGGAATATGCAATAACTCACTGAACCATTCCCAATCCTCGGTCAGATTGCCGGAAAAAGCTGATTCTCAGTTGATGTTGTTGAGTCGAGTCTTCATTCGATCAAAGTCCCCACGCCAAATATTTCTTCTAAATCTGGTGGGCTGTTCAGGCACCAAAAACATTGAGTAGTCCCAGTGAAGCACGACGTGGTCACTCCGACCTAGGGGAGGTAGACTTTGCACCTCATCAATACTATCAAGCGATTTCGTAAACACCAGGTCTAAACAGTTTGACTGATGTCCCTCCCGCACCCTCGTTGGAAATAAGACGTGCTGAGTGAGGAATGACCTCAGTGTCATGTCCAATAAACGTCGGTCAAAAGCTAGTTCTGGACCGCGTGCATATACTGAACTCCAGTCAATGAGGGGTGCATTGAAGTCGCCCATTATTAAGACGTCAGATCGAGAGGCAAATCTTTCTAGCTCTTCTAACAGGCGAGCGTCAGCCTCGAAGTCACTTCTTGGTGGTCAGTAGACGGTCAGGACTTCAAGACTGTGTGATCTCGGCACCTTTATAGTGAGCCAAATAGCTTCGAAGCTGCATGCAAACTGTTCTGTTTTTTCTGCCACTAGGAGTCAGTGTTTTACGTAGGTTACAACGCCTCCTCCTTGACGCCCTTCCCTGACGCCCTTCCCTGGCGCCCTTCCTCGATCAATCAACAAAGTGAGACTTTGCCTGGGGAAATTATTTAGTCTCGCGGAGATAGTGCGGATGGCCGTGGCTCCTGATGCCAGTGTTTACGATCAAAAGTGCCGAAGGTCATGCGGATGAGTAAACCCAGGCGATCGCAACATGACTGCGAGAAATCATCGCACCACATGCAACCAAGTGCGATGTGCATGTGAGCTGATAATTTTGACAGGCAAATAGGCGTACAGCAACGGTATAGCAACTGCATACTGCTACAGCTAGCCTGTCAGACAATTATCGCACCACGTGCGAATATCCGCGATGCATTCGGAAGCTGCCAATTGTGCCGGGCATGAAGTGGCCTAATAACACTATCCCATAAATACTGCAGCACCTTCGCAACCCCCTATCCCCATCTGGCTCTGTCTTGGGTGATGGATTCGAGTAAGAATTCGATAAATCAGGCTATTAAAACTGTTGTTTCTGCGATCGTTTCTTTTTCTTCGTCACTACTTCCTGGAACTCACCTCTGTGCTCCTATTAATAAATATTCCTTTTAAAATTCTTTTTGCGTTATGAAGTGAACGTCGTCTAAGTTTTTACAATTTTTCCATGTTTTCAAACCGAATTTACTGCATATTAGTTGGTTCATCAAGGGCTACGGATTAAACCCTCCAGATAAATTTATGTATTCATAAATATAGTTTTCGCCAACTTAGCCGCCTGGACATATTGGAAAAAGGGCTCGGATAAAACAAAATGGTAATTCCAGAACCCTTTTTGTATATGAGCCTGGTACCATCTAGAAAGAATGTGTACATAAGTGGCACGATCTTATCGCGGATTCTGCATTTTCAGCCGTAGACTGCCACACTCATTACTTTTAAACTTAATCAACCATCTATCATACAATCCGCATTGAAGGGTAAATTATTTCTGTACTTTCTGGTAATCGCTACTTGTCATGTTTTGCTGTCATTTCCGAATACGACTCTCCTGCCACGCAGTCTTGTTAGGTGGTCCCAGATATAGATAAAAAAGTAGTTGCCTGAAAGCGTAGCCCCGAGACACCACATTCACAATGGACACGGTCAATCAAGAAGTCTTCTGTAAAAGTAGGTAGTTTACATCTGATGCCGGATTTTCGAAAATCAGTTGGTGATGTGGAACAATAGCAAAGGCTCTCTTGCAGTTCATACAAACTACATTGACTCAGTTGCCTTCACATAACGACTGGGATCGACAGTGCAAATACAGATTGTAACTATGGCTTCCACGTGCACCACAACAGTTTGGGTTTGTCATGACCTTATCAAAAGCCTTTATGGCAGTTCGACCGTCGATTTCGATGAGGTCCACCGTATGCTCAACACCAGGTGGTGCAGGGACGTTGACTTGCGCGACAATTAGTTTTAAGTGATAGTAGCCTTGCGCTGCAGCTACCGCACTCTCTCCTCCTCCCCCCACCTGAGCCCGGTGTCATGACAGAGTCAAGAAGACCGGAGATGGGAGAGGGCGCAGGTGGCTGGCGCGGCCGGAGCCGCCCCTGGGCGTGCCACCACACCTAACTTGGATCCCACGGAGTGGGAGTGCCATAAAGGCCACATTAAGAAGGAGCCATTGCAACCTGACTCTCAGTCCGCCAGTCAGCCACTCCACACAAAACACACATTGGGCTGACCACGCGGTCCGAGTTATCCCGTCCGTTGGCAACATTCCAAACCACGGCTTTTAGCGCACAGTAATAGATTCATGCGCGTCATATTGTTTATAGTGAGGAAACTACGCTGAGTTCTTGACCTCACTCTCTTCCCCACGCCCACAATCAGACCACTGTCCGAGCCGGTCAGTTGTCTGATGCGGAAGCAGGCGCAGCTGCTGGTGACCTCGTCTACGTGTACTACGCACACGACCTGGCCCCCCAAACACAAGCACCAGGATTTCGAAAACAGGGGGTTGAACGGCTTACACTTCACATGTGTGAGATAGCCACTGGTCACGTTAAGAAGGAGCCATCGCAGCCTGACTCTCAGACCACCAGTCAGCCACTCCACACAACACACATTGGACTAACTGCGAGGTCTGAGTGTAATTGTCAGTTGGCAACCTTCCAACCGCGGCGGTTAACGTTACCGCACACTCTTCTCCTCCCCCACCTGAGCCCGGTCTCACGACACAGGCAAGAAGACCGGAAATGAGAGAGGTCACAGGTGGCTGGCACGGCCGGAGCCACCCCTGGGCGTACCACCACACCTGGCTCGGATCCCACAGAGTGGGAGTGCCATAAAGACCACATTAAGAAGGAGCCATTGCAGCCTGACTCTCAGTCCGCCAGTCAGCCACTCCACACAAAACACACATTGGGCTGACCACGCGGTCCGAGTTATCCCGTCAGTTGGCAACCTTCCAAGCCACGGCTTTTAGCGCACCGTGATAGTTTCAAGCACGTCAGATTGTTTATAGTGAGGAATATGCGCTGAGCTGTCGACCTCACTCTCTCCCCCACCCCCACAGTCAGACTACTGTCCGAGCCGGTCAGTTGCCTGATGTGGGAGTGGGCGCATTGGCTGACGGATCGGCGTACCCGTCTTCGCGCGCCACACCACGACCTGGCCCCCATAACGCACACACCAGGATTCACAAACTCAGGGGATATGGAGCAGCCATCGCCATCTGACTCCCAGTCCACTGGTAAGCCACTTGACACACACAGCACATACACTAAGCCGATGGCGTGGTCTGGTGGAAGCGTCAGATTGGCAGACTTCCCAGCCACGGCGTCTAGGAAACCGTGATATACTCTGGTAAATGGTGATTGTGAGGGTGTTTTCGATGTATTGGTTAGGTAGTGTGCGCTGATGTAGCTTAGCCTCCGGTGGTTTACCGGAGGTTGTCGAGGAGGCGCATGTGTCCATATAGGCCCATGCGGTGTGTAAATGTGTGGGAGCAGTGAGGGCAGTGAAGGCGGGCGTGTCGACTGTATATCGGAGCCCCAGGCACTGGTTCACCAGCCTCCGTGAGATGGATTCGCAGGTGACCGACCAGACCGATGCGTGAGTTAAAGTTGCGGGCGCAGTGTGGGCAGGAGAAATCGGCAGAGGCTGGGAGGATGTCATTCATGGTAGTGGGGGTGGCAGGGGCGCTAGGAATGGCAGGAGCGGAGGGTGTGCATGGTGTATCGGTGTTTTCGGCATTTTGTTGAATTTCGCTGTCATGGATGCGCATGTGACCGAATAGGCCCATGCGATGAGTGAATGCGCAAGGACAGTGAGGGCAGTGGAGGCGACGATCTCTGCTGTGTGATGGTGCTCCAGGCACTGGCTCACCGGTCTCTGTACGATGTATTCGTAAGTGACCGACCAGGCCGACGCGTGAGGTAAATGTGCGGTCGCATTGAGTACAGCTTAGGAGAGATTCCCCATCGCTGATGGTGGCGGTGGTGGTAGCGGTGGTGGGGGTAACAGGCGATGAGTAGATGGATGTGGTCTCTATGATGGTGGGAGTAATGGAATTGATGCCAGGAGTGAGGGTGGGAGAGTCAGAAGGAGGGTTGGCAGAATTTGACGTAGAAATTTGAATTGTCGGATTGTTGGTGCATTGCGTCCGAAGATGTCCAACCAGGCCGATTCGCGCGCGGAAGATGCGTTGACAGCGCGGGCATGTTGGCAGGGCCTGGGCATTGGCGGTGTTGGTCCGGGGCGCTGGTGACTTTCGTGCCGCTCTTTTGGCCTTGGCGGTGGCGATCCGGTTGGCCTCATAGATTGCTGAACCAGTCTTCACTGATCTTCTCCATGCCGGTCTATCCTGGGTGAGGTCCTCCCAGGTCGCCGAGTTGATTTGCAGTTGCTTCAGCGATTTCTTCAAAGTGTCCTTGTAGCGTCGTTTTTGTCCTCCCTGCCAGCGAGAACCCTTAGCGACATTACCATAGAAAATTCGTTTGGGTAGTCACTCGTCTTCCATTCTTACCAGGTGGCCACTCCATCGCAGTTGCACTTGCCTCAGCATGGCATGGATGCTGAGGATTCCGGTCCGCTCCAGGACTTCCGTGTCCGGGATCCTGTCTTGCCATCTCAGCTTCAGTATTCTGCGGAGGCAGCTGAGATGAAAGTGATTCAGCTTCCTGGTTTGGTTCGAGTAGACGGTCCAGGTTTCCACTCCGTAAAGGAGTGTCGTCAAGACGATGGCCTTGTACATCTTCAGTTTGGTGTTCAGGTGAATACCATGGTGATTCCACACGGAGGCCTGCAGCCGGCCGAAGGCCTGACTAGCTTTGGAGATCCATTGGGCAACCTCGTCATCGATTCTCGTGTTGCGCGACATCGTGCTTCCTAGATAAGCGAAGGTTTCCACGTTTTTGAGTTGAGCACAGTCGACATTGATTTGAGGAGCATTGTATTCCGCGCTGCGTGGCGGCTGGTGCATGACAACCATTTTGGCTGTACTGATTGTTAATCCAAAATCGGCGCAGCCTTCAGCGAAGAGGTCCATGCTCCTTTGCATGTCCTCCTCCGTTACGGTGTTAAGGGCGCAGTCGTCCGCGAAGAGCAAGTCATGGACTGTAGTCGTAGACACGCGCGTTGGAGCCTGCGTACGCCGACTGTTGAGAAGGTGCCCGTCAGTTCTGTAGGCGATGCGGATACCAGGCTGCTCATCACGGAAGGCGTCCATCAGCATAACCGAGAACATGAGACTGAACAGGGTGGGGGCCAGAACGCAGCCCTGCTTCACTCCGTTGGTCACTGCGAATGCTTCGGATACCGTCCCGTTGTCAGTGACGCGCGCCGTCATCCCGTCATGAAGCTGACGCACCATGTGCGTGAACTGCTCAGGACAACCGAATTTCTGCATGACTTTCCACAGTCCGTCACGATTCACCGTGTCAAAGGCTTTCGTTAGATCCACGAAAGTAGTGTATAGGTGAGTTCGCATCTCCTGACACTTCTCTTGTAGCTGGCGGGCGGCAAAGATCATATCGGTTGTTCCGCGGTGTCGGCGGAAGCCACATTGGCTTTCCGGGAGCAGGCCCTGTTCTAGGTGACCGGTAAGACGATTGAGAAGGATACGGGCGAAGATCTTCCCGGTGATGTTGAGCAACGAGATGCATCTGTGTTTATCACAGAGTTGCCGGTTCCCCTTCGTTTGTAGAGATGGACGATGGTCGCGTCTTTGAAATCCTGAGGAACTTGTCCTTGGCGCCACATCTCCTGGAAGAGTGTTGTGAGTTCTGCCATCAGCTGGGGCCCACCGTGCTTGTAGACTTCCGGTGGGATTGCGTCGGATCCCGGTGCTTTACCGCTGGAAATCTGCAGCAACGCCCGGATGGTTCCTGGTAGGGGAAGGCAGCAGATCCAGGTCAATGTTCGTGTCCACTTGAGGGAGCCGGTCAATGGCAGCAACGGAGATGGCTGATGAGCAATTAAGGACATTTCTGAAGTGCTCGGCCCAGCGCTTCAGAATTTGCGATTTCTCTATCAGCAGTGTTGTGCAGTCAGAGCTGAGCAGCGGTGCGGACCCCTTGATACACGGGCCGTAGATGGCCTTGATGGATTTGAAAAAGTTTTTCATTTCATTGCAGTCCGCATACCCCTGGATTTCTTCAGCCTTTCGGATCATCCAGGCATCCTGCATCTCCCGTAGCCGTTGTTGTGCAAGGTGCCGGCATCTGAAAAAGGCTGCTTTGGTGGCGTCAGTCCGAAGGTCCATGTAGGCTTTGTGTATTATATTCTTCTCCGCCAGTAAGTTGCTGATGTCGGCGTCATTGTCGTCAAACCAGTCCTGGTGTCGACGGTGTGCGCGTCCGAGTACATCGAGGGCGGTGGACTGGATGACGTTTCGCAGTTGACACCATCGTGTCTCCACTGTAGCGTTATCATCTGGAGCATGCACGTCCTCCAGTTTCTGGGTTATTTGGTTGCTGAAATCAAAACAGTGAGCAAGCAAATTTAACAAAAGAGTATTTAAGTTACATGGCGGCCTCTTACCTTGGGGCCTTCGTCAGTGTTGCAGTCGGAGCCTCATCTGGGAGATGACGAGGCGGTGATCTGTCCAACCATCGGCATCGTGGATCGCCTTGGTTACCAGCACGTCCTGTCGATCTCGCCTCCGGACGAGAACATAGTCCAGCAGATGCCAGCGCCGCGACCGAGGGTGCATCCACGTGGCCTTCTCCCACGTCGGAAGGCGGAAGAAGGTGTTGGACAGCAGGAGACGGTGTTCCGCATACGTGCGCAGAAGAAGGAGGCCGATATCGTTGCAGCTACCGAGACCTGGGGACCCAGCACTCCATTCCAGGCAGCATGGTCCGTCCCGACGCGGGAATTGAAATCATCAAGGACAATTAACTTGTCCTCTTTCGGCACAGTCGCCAGCAAGGCATGCAGGTCCTCGTAGAATTTGTCCTTCGCCGCATCAGAGCTCGTCATTGGGGCAGTGTAGGCGCTGATGATGGTGGCGAACTGGTCTTCCTGAAGAGGCAGGCGGAGGCTCATCAGGCGATCATTGATACTCTGCGGTAGACAGGACAGATGTTCCACGATGTCGTTACGGATGGCAAAGGCAACACCAGCGTCGCGTCGCTCTGCCTTTGGCCGGCCGCTCCAGAAGAAAGTGTAGCCGGCCCCCAACTCCTCCAGCTGACCCTGCTCAGAGAATCGGGTCTCGCTGAGAGCAGAAATGTCCACCTTGTAGCGCGCCAGTTCCCGAGCGACTAGCGCCGTCCTCCTTTCCGGCCAGTTGCTCCTAGGATTGTCTAAAAGGGAAAGAACATTCCAGGCTGCTAGTGTGAGTGCACTCACCCGAGCAGCCTGGAGAGTATGGCGAGGGGGATGGGGACGGGGGTATTGTTGTTTGTTTGAGTTTTACGACCACGTTGTTTGCGATCTGCGAGCCGCGGCCGGCTGCAGAAGACGTGAGACCCAGCATTTGTTTAGGGCACATTTTTAGCCCCTTCCTCCGCGAGGAGGCAAGCAGTGCTATCCCTAAATAGGGCTGCTCGGACATCCCAGACGGCTGCCGAACTCCAATATGGGTCACGGATTTGTTTTAGTGGGAGAACGACCCGAGTTAGTCTGGGCCGCCTACGGGGCCGCTGTTGCCCCCACCGTAGGACTTTTTAAAAGGGGGTGGAGGAGGTGGGAAGTTCGGGAGTCAGACATACCGAGTTTGGAGGCACACACAATACTGGAGACCCTCACCTGGTTTAGCCCACCGGTCGTGACGGTTGCTCGGGGTCTGGCCGCTGGGAAGAACCCAACTTCGAGGAGCCACAGATGAGAGTTGGGTACCAGTTAGAGGCGGCCACAGGAGCATTCACCACCTGTACGAGACAAATGGAGCGACCAAATGCAAGCTGTGTGGTACTGCCCCTAACTAGTACCCCTACACCCCAAAAGCCTTTATAGTCATCCATTGAACAACTCCTTAATCGAATACTCAAAGGAGAACTCGACAGCAAAGGTGAAGAATTAGAAGTGTATTTCCGTATTCTAATGGCCTATCTTTTAGGTAAACAAACAACGTATGAGCATGCTTAAGGTCGAACTCAAATCCATCCAGAAATATAATTTTCTTCTGAGGGTAGCATCTCGAGGGATTCTATGACTCATCCTGTTGGCAGCTGCGTGATCACCGTACCAAGGCACGTAGGCGGATCGCTATTGTGGCGTTGGGTCATGAGAGAGGCGGGCGAGTCGGTTAGGATGGCTCCTAATAGGGCTTAGGGACGGTGAATATCGCACTAGTTAGCTTAAAGTGATAGTACACTTTTGCATTATCTAACGCACTTTCTCCTCCCTCAACTGTGTTAGGAGGAGCCGTCATAATCGATTCACTCACACACCGCACTGACGACTCTTCCCACGCTGCCCTATCGATCCACCCGTAGGCCGTTCGAATATTGATATGGCGCAAGCTACCGACCGAGATTAGTGTTCTACTCAATCGTTTGGATAAGTTGGTAGGGCAATCGAGATGCTGACCTCTCAAGGACACTATCTGATTGGTCCAAATTCAGTCTAACCTTCTTAATAATCTTACGTTCTTTTTGGCCTTAAACACGCCGTAATGAGATGCAGACTTATTATCTTCTTTCCTTGTTGTCAAGTTATCATTTGGGGATAAGATCGAGTTGCTGGACGGCGACGTTCACGGCTTGAGGCAATATCATAAAAATTGGTGACACAGAACTCACTATGCCTATTTCCGTGGATTAATTAATGTCTATTCTGCATCAACAACAGGCTCAGTTCGAGGTAGCCCACTTGAAGATGATTCAATCCAGGATGTGAAAATTCAGGTGGCATTTTCCCGATCAAGAATCCTCTGGAAAACAGTCCACGTCAGCGGATGCAGTTGTTGTTTACATAACTGAATTTATTTACGATCCCGACTCCAGTGCGAATTTTGATGCCTGGTCTCAGCGTAGAGAAGATATTTTTGGCGATGAATTTGCCAAAGCCAATGATGCATGGAAGGTGCGCCTATTATTACGCAAATTGAGCACCAAAGAGCAGGAATGGTACACTGGCATGCTCCTGCCATAAAGCCCTCATGATTTCAAATTCGATGAAACCATTGAACAATTTTTAGAGATCTTCGGGGAGAAGTCAGTACTGTTCATTATCCGATACCAGTGCCTAAAACCGTTGAAGAACGATTCAGACGATTTTCTGACGCTCACCAGTATTTTCAACCGTGAGTGTGAAAAGTTCAAGCTGTGAACAATGGTAGAAGACCAATTCAAGTGCCTCATATTCGTGTGCGCCCTTCATTCTCCTAACGATGCTGAAACCAGAACCTGTCTGCTCAGCAAAATTTAACAGGAACCCAACTCCACCTTACAGACGTTTAATTTAATTCAGTATATAAAAGGGAGATAGGCAGAGCCTTTAAAATCCCTTTTTACAGATAGATGCTAGCGAAAACGGCAAATGTTCCGTGACTCTATCGTTATAGTATATCAGTCATTGGTGTCGACTAAATAAATATTCATCAAATAAAAAGTCTGCAAGTCTTCTTTTAAACACCGCAGCGCTCCCAGCCTGAGACACCGAAGTAGGCAGTTTGTATCATTCTTCAATCAACGGGTGGGAAAAAATTTGGCCCACACTTCAAGTTTGGCCTGGTTTCTCTTCAGTTTGTATGGGTGACCTTGGAGATTTACCATATTTTCCAATTCAAATGATCGGCCATTCGAAGAGCACAATCAACTCCTTTGACAAGTTTGAAGACTATGATCATATCCCCTCTTTATTGCCTGTAAAAGAGAGGAACATGTTTGAGTCTTTCTATTCGGCCCTTATAGGGTAGCCATTCCAATCCACGGACTAGTTTCGTCGCCCTCCGTTGAACTGTCTCCAACAGAGTGTAATCATGTTTCACCCACGGGTGCCACGCCTGAAAGCAATATTTAGACATCGGCTGGAAAAATGTTCCAAACAGGCGCCCGAAACGCTCTTCGTCAAAGTAAACGAAGGATCTCCTGATCGCTGCTAAGATACATATAGCTTTCTTAGCTATCTGGGCACAGTGTGACGATGGTTTGAGAGTGAGTGTTATCAATATACGCAAGTTCTTTAGAACATTTACCTCCTTGAGTTGGTGACCGCTGAGGAAGTACTGATATTCAAGCCTCATCAGACTTCTGTAACTAGACCGCAATCGGATGATTTGGAATTTATGGAAATTAGGGTTCAGCAGCCACGCATAACACCATGTTTCCATGCGATCAAAGTTTATTGTAAGTTAAGCGCATCCTCCGGTTTTTCAATCGAATTCTATAACTTCAGATCATCAGCGAGCGTTACCTTCTCGCATGTCAGACAATCAAGGCGGTCGTTCACGTATATCAGAAACAGAATGGGACCCAGAACGTTCCCTTGTGGAAATTCACTGTAAACGGTTTCCCAGTGCGACTTGGCCTCTCCAATACAAACACGTTGGTGTCTGCCTGTGAGTAACTTGGCCAGCCATTTGAGTAGGTTGCCAGTCACACTCATTTGACGCAGCTTCAAGATCAGACGTCTGTATGGGACCCTGTCAAAGGCTTTGTTAAAGTCAATGTAGACCACATCGACTGACAAACCCATTTGTAATGATTTCGTCCAGCTTTCCATGAATGTGAGCATGCTTTTGAGGCAGGATCGACCACTTCTTAATCCATGTCATTATGAACTAAGTAAGTTATTCTCTTCAAAATGTCTCATCAGTTCCGTTTTGATCATCTTCTCTATCATTTTGCAACAGATACTTGGGAGATTGACTGGTCTAGAACTATTTGTTGACGTCCTCTCTCCACCTTTATAGATTGGGTTTATATCAGCTAGCTTCCACTTGGTAGGCAGAGCCCCCACCGCCATCGAGCTTTCAAAGATCTTGGAGAGTGGAGAGACCAGATGGTCAGTGAGTTCCTTGAGAACTTTTGTGGATATGTCATCCAGGCCAGGCGATTCAGTGGGTTGCAGCTATTTCAGAGTTTTCCTTACTGAGGCTGTTGGGAACGACAGCGTGCTTATTTTACATGTAGGTGTGGCAATACTGTGATATTCTTCATCGGCAAAAGGGGGTTCCGCATCATACACGGATATAAAGAAATTGGATAAGAGGTTGGTTTTATCAGAGTTATCGGTTAGCCTGTTTTTCCTGATAGTATTTTAGATAAGAAATAGAGTCCTTATTTAATTTGGCCTTATTCACGTAAACAAGAAATCTTTTCGAGTGTATTGTTATGTCTTTGGCTATTTCGGATTCAATAGCTGATTTTTCTTTTCTCAGAAGATTCCGACACCAATTTCGCTAATTCTTAAAAACGGAAAAATGTTCGGGTTGTTGATATCTTGCGTATGTTATCCACAGTCTTCTATGCTTCTCAAGATTCCTTTTTATTTATTATCTCACCCATCCGGATCGCGTGACGCGCAATCTCCTTTTAAGTGGACACCAGTTCTCTACCAACTGCTAAATCAAGTTATTTAAGAAGAACCAGGCAGCGTTTGGGTCAGGTACATATGCAGTACTCAAGTCTTTATCATTCAGTAGCTTTTTTTAATTTTGGTTAAATCCCATTTCCATACATTTCTTCCCCTAAGTGCTCAAAGTTCAGGTACAGAAAAACAATTGTACTCCCAAGCAAGAACACAATGATAACTTCGTTCGAGGGGCATAAGGGAACTTAATGCAAGGATGAAAATGTCGTCTCTACTAATGATTAGATTCAAACAGCTTGACTGCTGCCCATTTTGGAACTGCGTCTCCATTGTGACATGTTGGGTAAGAAACTCGTCATTTACCACCTGAAGTAATTTCTGTTCAAATTAATTTTCCGATCGCAAGCAGTACATAGATACCCAATCAATATCCGGGGCGTTAATATCTCCAAGTATTAATACGTGTTTGCTACGACAAATTTACTTTACCTCCATGATGAGTACTTTGTCCGTGTCCATCCGCTGTCCTGGGGGTCGATCTAGCTTGGCAATATGGAGGTCCGGTTGATTTGGGAATTTCAATTTTTAACTAAGTATTTCGCAAAACCTGTTCCTATTTGGTGAGGGCTCATCCGGAATGGTGTCAATGTCATCTCTTCTTAACATTGTGATTCCTCCAGCCCTACATCCGTTTCTATCCACGTGTATAAGCTGAAATTTATCTATCCTGACTTCTGCGTCTTCAATTTGCTCACTTAACCATGTTTCAGTTAGAGCTAGGAAGTCAGGCCTTAAATGTTTCATGGCCAGTTTTATTTCATTCATTTGTTGAATAGACTCTGCACATTTGTGTACATCATTGTCACCTTGTTTTTTTCTCCCAATCTCTGAAGATTGTTTGTTGTTTATTTATTTTATTTTTATTTTTATTTTATTTATTGATTGCCAGGTTACAGGCAAGGTCAAAAAAATATATACTGTAGAGGGTCAAGCTGACAGTGAAAAAACTCCTGATCGTTGTTTCAGGTGTTTTCAGGAAAAAAAACTGCAGCTTATTGAGTAATTAAAGTTCTGGACAGGAACGCGTTAACACAGGTGCTCGGTGAAGAACCTCTCCATTCAGTGTTACGGATCCGGTATTCTGCACCAGCAGGTATGTCGGCGAGCGGCTGTTCGCTGTCGACTGAGAAATAAGCCGATTGAGGTCTGCAGAGCCAGCAATATTGCCCTCAGCATGAAGACCGGCACAGGATTCAGAGTCCGTGAACGCCATCAGAATCAAAGAAAGCATCAACAGAGTCAGCACCAAAAAGTTTTGGAAGGTGTCCTGAATGTAGAAAACTAGTGACAGTTCGCGTAAACAAAGGATAGCTTTGCTGAATTTTGATACTTTTAGGTAGCTTATTCCAGATTGCTATAGCGTTTACCGAAAAAAACTGTCGGTATCTAACTGTGCATGCCAAAGGAAGAAATAAAAATACATCTCGATGACTGGTGCGCCGAGAGTAGTCGAGGTGCCTCAGAGATGTAATGGGGTTAAATGTACGACTGTTTAGTAGTTTAAACAGTAAAAATGGTCCCTTCTGTAATATGCGAAGCCACAGCAGGTCAAGGCTTGTAAGCTCACAGCGTTGGTTGTAGGACAGGTTTCGGTGTTCTTAATAGAAAACTCTTTTTGCAATGAAGTGCTGGACTGATTCTATCTTCTTTCGTTCACTAGCGTGCAGAAGACTAAATAGAAACGAGCAGTATTCCAGACTAGGCCTGACATAAATTTTATAGAGGCTGATTCTAATGTTGACGGTTTTAAAATTTCTGAGAATAAACCCAGTAGTTTGGCGTGCTTTCGAGACAATCAGGGCGCAGTGCTCTGACAGATTAAGACTACTCGAATATGATATGCCCAGATTCTTTATAACTCCGGGCACATTTAGATCATGACCGTCTATGCTTAGGTGGGGCTGATGGTTGTCGCCAATAACCATAGCGGAGCACTTTTACCCAGAAAGTGAGAGGCGCCATGTGCGACACCACTGAGCGAAGGCCTGAATATCCTTTTTTTAAGAGTTCAAGCACGATGCTGCGATCAACCGGTTTATATCGATAGGCAACTTTTAAATCTTCAGCGTACATAAAGGGCCTACCATACTGAAAACAATCAGGAACATCGTTGACAAAGAGGAAAAATATAAGTGGGCCGAGCACGCTGCCCTGAATAACTCCGCTCCTCACATGCGAATGGTTGGAGATAACATCAGAAATTTTAAGCCGTTGTGCGCGAGCAATCAAATAGGAAAATATTAAGTTCAGAAGCTTGTGACCTATGCGGAAGGAAGCAAGTTTCAGCAGTAGGAGATCATGATCAACACGATCAAAAGCCTTAGTGAAATCGAAGTAAACGGTGTAAATTGCAAAACCGCTGTCTCTAGATTATAGCACATGATCAAAGAAAGAGAGCTGGCAAGTGTCACAAGACCTTTTTTCGAGAAAACCATGCTGAGCCGCATTAAGTAGGTTATTCTCTCTTAGGTGACGAATCATCTTGTCTTTGATCAAGGTCTCGAAAATCTTCGAGACTGCTGGTAGTGTATTTATTGGCCTAAAGTCAACAAATGATGTAGGTCGGCCGTGTTTGGGAATAGGCAGTATGTGCGATTCCTTCCATAAAATAGGGAAAGTTTCACTTTCAAGAGCAAGATTAAATATCTTATACAGAAGGGACGGAAATATATCGTTTGCATCCGCTTTAAGAACGCTGACCGGGACGCCATCTGGTCCTGGACTGTAAGATTGACGAAAACGCCGAATGGCTACGGTCACGTCCCAGAGGGTAAACGTTATGGTTTCGAGCACGTTACCGGTCCAAACCCGGATGTTAGGAAAGGGGCCTGGCAATTATTGGTGGATAGTTAAAAAGATATACACAGTCCCCTGTCTGGGTTCAAATCTATAGGCATCTGGTAGGGCTATCGACTGGTGTTGTTGCCGTCAATTTCAACGGATGTTCACATTAAAACGAGCGACCCGTTTTTATGATTTTGTTGTTTACAATTTTCAAGTTTATTTCCCCCTCGACGTGCTGAATTTTCAATTCTGTTACCAGTGTCCTCATTTTCATCCAATCGGTGGGAGAGTAATCTGGCTGAAAAAACACTCCACGATGATTTGTTCGTACTCTGGACTTCGAGAGAGCAATTGATCTACCTGCTGTTTGCTTCCTAAGACGACTTTCAACCGTGTTGGTCGCACCTCATGCGTTTCATTTCTAACGAGAGGCCCCAATCGAAAGATTTTTGGATTTCATCCATCACACTGGACCCTTCTGTATCAGTCAATGAATTTTGGGATATCAGCAGATCGTGTTTTACCCTTTCTTTTGGGGTTTAAACAGTAGCCTCGGGGACCTCCTGAACTTACAGACAAAATAATCTGTCAGGGAAAAAAACCTATTTCTGAATCCAGCTTTCTTTTAAGTGATAGAATGTTAAATCATGCACTTTGTTACTGCCTTCATAACTTTGTTCAATTTGGTCTTAATTGGGGAGCCTGCTGGTGGATTTTCAGACATCGCTTTGGATCTTTCAAACAGCGCAAGTTCTTCTGATACTGCGTTCACTCGAATAGCTCCTGGGTAGCTTAAATTTGGGTTTGTGGTATCCAGGTCTGTTGATAAGTCGCAGGCATCTTTATGCCATTACTTCGCTGGTTACCAAAATCTGCTCCATTGTAGCTCGATGGACATGCATAGAGCGTGTTGCTGTCCATCTTTCGTGGTGGTGGAGATACCTTATGATTAATGTTTGTGAATTTTTCAGGGGCCATCGATCACTGATTTACTTTTGTACAGACGGATTCTGTGGGCAACAGATTTCCCCAACCTGGGGAAATTCAAGACATAGTTTTGTCCTCGCTTATTTTCCTTCTGGTCATCTGTATTTCAACTGACTCAGGGTGTTTAATCTAATGACTTCGTTATTTTTCTCTTTTTGTTTCCCTCAATATTGTGTATATCAACCTTTACCGTTTCCTTGCGAGGATTATAGTCTAGGATGCTGATGTTTTTTCAGCTCTTTTGTATCGCATTCCGACGATTTAATTTTGTTATGTTGGATGAGCTCTGCTATTATTTCTGAGAGGAGGTTCAAGTCTTCTTCTAATCTCAAAACTCTGGTTGTGAGTTCTCGGCATCCATCGCAGAGCGCCAGCCCTCCACTGTTTATCTTACTTTCAGTCGAATTCTGTTACGCACTGTTTTCTTCTAGATTGCTGCTTGGTGGTTCTTCTCGGTCTGCTGAGAGTGACTAGAGTATTTCTGGTAAGTGTTTTGTCACACAAAATAGAAAGTGGTCTACAAAAGTGGAACAGAACATTATTTATGGAGTAAGTACTATTTGTTTTGTCTTCCGGCTGCTCAGGTGTGGCTGAGCGTTCAAGAGTGTCAGTCGCTAATCGAGGGGTTGGTGGTTCGAATCCCGGCTACGGTGGCGAATAATGCTTTTCGCATAGTCACGTCGTGAACATTTGCAAGGCCCGTGCCAGCTAGATTTCTACTTGAATGATTAATCTTTAACGAGCAGCTTAACTTATCAATTGACTAGTTTACTGAGCACAATAAAAAACTCTTTTCCGAACCGAATTCAGTATTGCATGTTAATATGAAGCAAAGGAACCACTCACTATTTGAAGCGATTTTGCCAGTTGCTCTCCATTCCTTTCTGATGTCTGACCCCTTTGCTAGTGAAGTCCTTAGGAGATGGGTTACGTAGGGATCCGAACGAAGCTGAGTTAGCTAATTTGTTCAGATTCCGATAGCGATTGTTGTGTGCCTGACGATCACAATGTCTCTCGACACTTCTAGGTTAACCCTTGTAAAAACAGAAAATATGTAATTCAATGCCAAATTGTTTCGTCGAGGCCTAACTTCTGACAGAGATTATTGGCCAACAAATGAAACGCTTGGAGACGAGCAAATTTCAAAACGAAGTCAAACGACGCGGAAAATAGTCAAATGCCAGCGGTTCAAGAATCTTAAAACTGATTCTGTCATTGTGAAACAACCCAGTTCCTCACTTGCTGCCACCAGCGTTCATGCAATCACCCACGCAAAGTAGATGTCACCACACAAGCCCCAAGACTCGAGTCCTAGAAAACCACCAACAGCATGTTTGGCAATGCGATAATTGGGATTTCGTTCGCTTCTGACCATTCAAGAAGCATGTTAATCAGAAACGCTGCAAGCGAGGGTACAAGGAAGCTTACTGTCCAGCAGGCATACCCTCCAAATCAAAGGTATGCAATAGAAAGATGATGCATCCTAAATGCTCTTCAGTCCACTCCATAACAGAGCCGCACTCCATTCTGGCCACGTTCAAGACTGGGTTGGAGGCACGAAGAAAGTACTAAACGGTTATTATCAATGGCAAACCAGTACGCCTCCAGCTCGATATTGCCTCAGACATCACATTCATCTCCAAGCGTAGTTAGCACATGATTTGACGGCCTCCATTGATTACATAAAAAAAGAAGGCGTTAAATGTTTCTGGAGAAATTCTCCTGCTTACGAGTGCGCTTGAATGTGAAGTTTTTTTGAGGCATTCATTTAAAGGGAACATGCTACCTCATTAACCGCCCGAACCTTTAAATTACTTGGCCTTGAAGGGATTGAGAAACTTGATCTTCTGGAATCACAGCTTAATCGTGTTTGCAATAGTGTGCAGTCATATTGGCTGAGTCCTGCCGAATCGAATCAGCTGGCTCCAAAGCTGATGTCTACTCTAAGGAGAAATTCGTCGCAGTTAACCAAGACGGGCTTGGTTGCTGCACGAACATGAAGGTCATTTTATGTCTTCAACCGAATGCGAAACCTGTGTTCCAACCAAAGCGACCAAAATCTTATGCCGCACTTACAGTAGTCGATCTGGAACTTAAGCGCCTTCAGCAAGTTTGTGTGTTTCAGCCAATTAAGTATTCCGCATGGGCCGCAACTATTGTAATCGTCAAGAAGGCTACTGGAAAAATTGAATCTGTGTTGATTTCTCTACCGGTCTCAATGCTGCCCTGGACACACATCAGTATCGCCTACCGGTGCCAGAAGATCATTTCTCTAAGCTAAATAGTGGAACTTGTTTCGCCAAACTTGATCTATCTGATGCATACCTCCGAATCAAGGAAGCCAAAGAATCCCGAGAACTTCTGACTATTAACACTCAACACGGTTCGTTACAGTTCATTCGCTTACCATTTGGTCTTAAGACCACTCCCGTCATCTTCCAGCAAATCATGGAGACCATGCTAATGGGCACTGAAGGAGCTGCTGCCTATCTGGATGATATCATCTTCACTGGCTCAAATCAGGATTAATAGTTGAAACGCATAGAGACTGTACTCATTCGGATTCAGGACTATGGCTTCCACCTGCGTCTGGACAAAGGCAATTTTACATGCCTTCTGCGAGATAACTCGGTTTAATAATTGAATAAGACGGTCGTAACCCAGATCCAGATAACATCGAAACCCATCAAGCAAATGCCTCCACCAAAGGACGTAAATACCTTACACACTTCTTGGGTCTCTTGAGTTATATTTCTTCCAGAAATGCACCGACTTCGTCATCCGATGAATTAACTACTCAAAAAAGATATCAACTAGATCTGGTCGAGAGAATGTCAACAGATGTTTGAAGAAGGGAAAACAATTTTGAGCTATGATTTACTGCTCGCGCACTTCAACTCCGACCTGAAGATTGTCGTTGCAGCGGATGACTCTAATTATGGAATTGGTACCCTAATTTCACACGTCTTCCCCCGCAACACAGAAAAGGCTATTTTTCATGCGAAAGTTCGCAAACGTCTGCGGAACACAAATACGGACAGATCGAGAAGGAGGCCTTGGCCATTATCTTAGCCATGAAGAAAATCCACAAAATGCTTATGGCGGCCATTTCGCCCTTCTAACGGACCATAAGCCTCTTCTTGCAATTTTAGGCTCGAAAATGGCATTCCTGCGTACTCGGCAATCCGTCTCCAGGACTGGGTGACCATGCTGCTGGGCTACAGTTTTGATATTCGGTGCCAGAGTACCACAAACATGGGCTAGGCAGACGCAATCTTGCACTTAATCAACTCGCGAACTAAGGAACCTAAGGACACAGTCACCATGTCCATTGATTCAGAGGTTCATAGTCTGCTTATAGTTTCCAGTTGCGCACTCACTGTAACTTTTGAGGAAGCCCGAAACGAAACGCACTAGGATGAGTTATTGAGACAAGTCATTAAATAGCAGCGCACCCATGCGCCCACAAAATCTTTTAGTGGACTGCAGCAGTTCTACGAGCGACGACATTCTCTGTCAACCACTAATGACTGCATCCTGATCTATGAACGTGTTGTTGTTCTACAGAAACTGCAACCAAGTGTTTTGAGACAGTTTCACATGGGACATCGGGGGCATCAGCCGCATGAAGGTTTCGCTCGCAGTTACATGTACTGGCCTAACATTGGCCAACAATTGGGACAGCGGGCCCACTCGTGCACCCAATGCACCTTTTGACTCGAGCGCCAACGAAGACTATACTCAAAGCATGGCCTGTCCCACATAAGCCCCGACGGCCCAGGGTCCATATCGAATACGCTGTACTGTTCAATGGCAGAAATTCCTTATCGCCGTCAACGCATACAGCAAAATGGCTGGAAGTATTTTCACATGGAACGCACGACAGCTGGAGCCACAATGAGCATTCTTCGGCGACTGTTCAGCAGACTTTGGTTGTTCTGAAACGTTGGTGAGAGATAATGGAGGGCAATTCATATCAACCGCCTTCTACCCGATTCTTGCAAAGCAGTCGGGCATTAACCACTTGCGTTGGCCACCACTAGCACTCTCAGTCCAAAGGACAGGTTGAACTGTTCGTTGACACGTTCAAGCGAGCTCTCCAGAAGTCAAAATAGAAGGGACATCGGAAGAGGTTCTTGAAAAGCATTTCTGTTGAGCTATCGGGTAATCCCAAACCCGAATGCTCCACTGCCACGGTGTCTCCTGCAGAAAGTTTTGATGTAGAGAAAGCTTCGCACGCCGTTCGACGTAACTCGTTCGCTGTCATCTGTGGGTGTTTTGTGATGGAGCAGTCCATCCGGCGCCGATGGGATCACAGCTCAACCGACGCCATGGAAAAACGAAAAGACTATTCCATCCGGGTGAGACAGTGTCAAAGGATTACAGGAACAATCAGAAAAAGTGGACGCATGGACGTAGTTCATCGAAAGTGCGGTCTCACGAGATACCAGTCGATCAGACATTTGAGTGCACCACGCCAATCAGTTCAAAATGTACCGACGCATCACATCCAACCAGAAACCTATCACTAGAAATACTACTGGACACATTCCATCTACTAAAAGCAAGATCAGTAACCGCAGTTCGAGGTGTCGAACAAATTCCCTCAACCACTCAGACGATCGGGTCAAAGAACCCAAACGGTTCCGTTTCAGGTGAACCCGCGGTCAAAATCGTACGACTAAGCTCAAAGGGAAGTGGTAGGAGTAGCCTTCCTAACAGATTCGCTCACAACACCCTGACGACTCTTCCCACAATCTACTATCGATCCATCCCCATAGGCCGTGCGCAAGTTGCCGACAGGGATTAGTGCTCTACTCAATCATTCGGTTACGTCGGACGGCCAGTCGAGATGCTAGCCCCTCAGGGAAACTATCGCATTGGTCCGATTGCAACTCAACCTTTAAACACTCGTACGTTCTTTTTTGCCTTAAATACGCTGTAATAGGATATTAGAGAGTACTAATCCTCCGCCCTTGCGTTTGAGTTCTCCTTTGAGGATTCGATCGAGTTATTGGACGGCGACCATAAAGGCTTGAGGCAAGATCATTACAGAGTAGAACTCAGATTTTTCAGGATGAGGTCACCTTTTCAACAAGCTTCGTCGATGATGGTAGAAGGTTTACAGAGTCAATTCATCTGGCTGGATCGCAAACCACAATGTAGTGAAAAGATAGCTCCGTGTATAAATTACAGAGGTTAATCAGGGTTAAAAATGATGAACGCAGATTGTTGGCTTGCGTAAAATAGCAGCATAGAGGATCTGTAGCCATCAATGACGCAAATTAGGAGCGGAAGAGACTACAGTAACGCTCATGCCTTCGAACCTCACGATGCGCTGACTACGGAAGGCTGATTCTATTTAGAAAATACTACACAAGTAGCACGGCTATACTAATCAATACAAAAAGTATCTCGACATCTATATAAAACAAATTCGTAAAAAATCACTAATTTAATAGTATGTACTCTATACACTCATTTGATTGTTCCGATAACTACGTGCATGGCTCCTTGAACAGATGCGCGAGATTTTAATTGACTATGTTTAGTGTGTAGGAAATTGTGACAACTTCAGGATTGACATCAGACGGAAGGAAATAGTACAGTTTCCCCAAAGTAAATTGAAGCATATATTTTTCTAAGCAGAGACACCCGATGCTTATAAAAGCATTTCGCACTTACAAAAAATGCTGTATACGTCATAGAAAACGTTGATAAACTTGCATATATTGAGCAGCAAAAAGTAGTCGGTCCAGAATTTTTGAAGTTTCATTTTTACAAACCTTTTTATACTGGAATACGTAGTTCATTCAAGTACCCAAGTCAAAAATGAAACGTTTCACTCAGTCACAGTAATCAAATTATATGAGGGTTCGTTTTATGCACTGCATCTGTGTTTCTAAGTATTGGAAGTTGATAAAAATATTCTTTACTTATGTACTTATGCTAATTCAATATAGGAGCGCGCATAACCACCGCAACTACGGTCAAACCCCTGCTTATGAATAGTTTATGGATGTACTCTGCGCAGAACTCTTTGGATATTGTTTCAGCCATCGGTGCACCAGGAAAACTATGTACAGCCTATCTAGGCGAAGTTGTGAGCAAGTGAGTGGTTACGACGTGGAACGTAGGGTGTGCAGTTAGCGTTTTTCGCCATCGCATCCTTTGCCTCGTGCAGGTGGTGGCTACACCTCGAGTTGGAACCCACCCCCAGACCTTGCGGCCACATTCCGGTAACCACCTCGACCGGCAGGCTAAACCAGATGAAATATCCGGTGATGTGGGTCCATACACCTGATATTTCTGCTCTTTTTCCTTCCCATTCCTCCTCCTCCTCCTATCTACTTTCTGAAAAAGGTCTCTGTAAAAGGCGATAAGCTTTCCTTATGCGGCTCCAGATTAACTCGGTTTGCTCTTCAAATCACGTAAACCCGCTACCCAAAGCGTTGATCGGCACTCTCTTGGATTTATAAAAACCTTCTTTGGGAACAATACTGCTAACTCCCTCGTGGAGACGGGGCTAGAAAATATACCCTCATCAAATGCCGGGATCACATAAACTACATGCTGACCGTGGCTCGCAGATAGAAAAGTCAGGGTAAAAGTGCGAGACGAACAAACAAAAGTCCCGTCCACTTCCCACCGCCAAACTTCAGGCTTGGGACGGTGATGGGGGCGCACAAAAGTCCCTTCAAACCCAGTGGACAGCGCAAGACGCTGAAAGAGCTAACAAGTACAGCGCTCCATCTTGTCCTCAAGATACCACCTCCAGAGTACTTCAAAGGAGACTGGTAAGATTCAGCTATACAGGGGTGGAAGGAACCTGGACTCTTCTGAATGTGGTCCTATGGCATCCCCATGCATTTTTGGATCCGGAACTCGTCCCCTTTTTTCTTTAAGCGAAATCCTGGTTAAATTGTGCTTTGAACCGGGCGTGTGGCACGCGCAGGTGGGTCTGAAACCCGGCTCTGGTCTCTTTGACCCCTGTCCCATGACACTCGGACTCGGCTGGACGAAGGAACGGAGATTGTAAAAGATACTGCGCAAACGTACTATTACTATTAGCCACTTTATGCAATAGTTACCGTCCCTGCGCCCGTCAAGCTGCGGGGAACACTGGGATCACCGTCGTCCACATAGATCGAACTGCTGTCAACAACCTGCAGTGTGGAGTTCTAAAATAAAAGTCCTGCAGTTAGCTGCTCTACGATGAGACGTGCTCGAAATAAAACCACTGTTGCGGCAGCGGAAACCTGAACGTAAAATTCTCACGAATAAAATACCCCAGTCTGATCCACAAATACACACCGAAGGATGCTTTGATGAATGGTAGTGGTGAAAACGATCTGGGGTATGTTCATTTTTTTCAGGCCAACTTACGTAGACCAGACTGGGAGCTCAGAGGAGTTCACTTTGCTTCATCACTTCGATGGGCGGTTAGTGACTTTAAGCCAACGTTAAGCCAAAATATTCTGAGTTGCTTAACACATATGGAACCCTGGGGTATCCCTAACTGTAAGTGAAATTACAAAGTAGTCAGACTGTCGAAACAAACCTTTGAACTGGAAAATTTTAACGAACGGAGCAAGCAACAAAATACTTATAACAACCGTACTTGGCCATCGATCAGTCCTCGCTGAAATACAAACAGTCAGGAGTAGAGTACCTAATTGGAAGAAAGAGAGAGGCCAGATTGCAAGAAAAATTTAAGATAGCCCTGGCTCCTATAGATCGACTAGGTATTTTTCAGCTTTTAAACAGCACAAGCAAGTTCAAGTAGTCCTGGGAAATAATTGTTGACTTGGTTGGTTCCGTTGATAATTGAGACACCAACCCTATTTCCCTATAACGTGTGGAGGCTGTAAGAAGAGTTGTCTCATCTTAGGCAACAAAAAAAGTATCAAAATGAAGGTATTGCCGTTCGGCTCTGGCAGAAATTATCCAATAACAAACTGGCTGTGACTGCTCATACTGTTCATTAGTGCGTACGTTTATCGATCGGCGAACTTCTCCTTTCCACCGCCAGTGGATGGCAGCGACTGAGGAGCCCGTCTACTGTTTTATTCGAAGTCGTGCTTTCGAAAGCACGACTTGCTGTCGCATGCAGTCACAGACATTAGAAATTTACAATCAAAAACAACGAAGACAGAAGGTCAAATAGTTCGTTGAGATACCGCGCCTAGGGTTGTTTGCAAAAGTTACCTTGAAAAAGAATTGCAGTGACTCAAAAATCCTCTTAGTTTGTCGACGTAATTTTAAAATCTTTGGAATCGAAAAACACGCATTTGGTAGGATTAATTGTATACTCAACTCCACGCGGCAGAACAGCAAATGTCCAAAATACGGGTGGCTTTGCGCTAAATTCCAGAGAAATAAGGGTTATTTTTAGGTTAACTTAGGGCTTTGGGTGAGGGTTAGGGATTTGCGCGTAGAGGTAAGGATAAGAGTTGGGTTGTGGTCAGGTTCAGGTTAGAAAGGGGAGTCTGTACCCTTCCTGAACCAAGCGCGGACCGATTTCGTCACAAGCATGCATTGCTATTTCAACGTCCTTGTGGGGATTTGGGGAGGGTGTATTAAAAATTCTGTTTCTAATTCTGAATGCCCTTAATTTGCAGTAGCATTCTAGGTAACTCGCATTTAAATGCCATCTTTCGGCGTCAGGTCTCCAGCTTTATCGACGATTGCATACTATGAATAAATCTTCCTCATCTGCTTCCGCATCATAGTCGGTACCCTCCATTCAGGAAATATTGCTTATCCAAAAAGCAAAACGACCCTCCACTGTCTGACGTCAGGGTTGCCTACTTCCAATCTTTGAAGCGCAGTCATGCGCCAGCAGGAACCTTTAAAATAGGTTAAGAGATATCAATTTTTGACTTGCGCCGATTCGCCTGTGTCAAAGCATAGCGTCGGTGATGGAGTCTGATGTCGCCACCCGTTGAGCGGAATTGTTTCTATCAAAGTATCGACTGAGCGATATCAAAGGTTCTTATGCTCCCTGATCCTATCGATCTACCCTTGCCTTCGTTAATGAACGCTCACCGATCGCTAGCGTTGGACTCTCTGATCAACGGGTCACCTGTAGCGATCCTCGGGTGGTGCACCGCCCGGGGCTGGGTATGACTTGCTGACGATGGCTAATAAGCCAGAAATGGCCATTCCAGTCTCTCTGGTCTTGGTCGGCAACAATCATCTGATCTAACTCTGACTAACAAAAGATTTCATCCACCGGCTGCGGATTAAGAGCAAAGGTGGAAGCATCAAGGCCATACTCCTGATCAAAGGCACAGGGCATGTCTCATCTAACCTCCGGTCGCACAATGCCCGTAGACGGGAATCGGTCCAGCCTTCGCCTAGAACCAAGAATGACAAAGTTTCTGAGAAGACGCCATTTTTGTATGCAGCCAGAAATTAGTCCAAACGTATCCTGAGGAAAACTGGCTAACATAATTTAATGCTAAAATATTCAACTTAAGACAGATGCAGAAATTACTTGCTTGAGTCAAACGATGTCAACTCTGCATGATAATATCTCGTTAACCAGATTGACTATTCTAACCATATTCCGAAAAAACAAGTACAATTTATAGTGTGAATTTCTGTGATGCTGCTCAATAACTTTCTTACTAACTTCTCCTCGAATTAGTAAACATCTTCTTTGGAGACTCATGAGCTTTCGTGCAATCCCTCTCAAGTCATTTCTCGTCTCTCAACCCACCTCGGGAGGTTTCTTGAACAGCTTCGGAGAGAATAAATGAAAAATTTGGCACGCATTAAAAGCCTCTTTTGCCTTTTTGTTAGAAAGTCTCGTTATGTCAGATCCAGAGGTAACAATAGGGACCGTTTTTATGACCCCTCTGACGGGATATGGGAACAGTGGCTATACGCTTAATTCCAGAGATAGCAGGAGAATGGGTAAGGTTAGGATTGTTATTAGGTTGCAGCTAAGGTTTTTAGTTGAGGGCAAATATCAGCATTAGGTCGCATGAACATGTAAAGTTCGTGGAGTTTAGTACAGGACCACCTGTATTCCGGGCGGATGCGTTCCTGTTTCTGTGTCCTGTCTTGGGCAGCCATATGACAGATTCCGCCTAAGTTACCTATTCTCCTTGACCAAGGGATAAGAAGAGTTAAGGGTTGTTCGCAATGAGCCTCCTTTGGACAGGGGTTGAGGTTAGCTTTTACTCAAAGTACTTTCAAATTAGGATAAGTGGTTTTTATAGAAAACACACACATGTTGCTTCATGCAGTTTACAAAACTGCGATAACTGAGAATCAGATATAACTTAACATCTGCAATCTGTGATTGAACCACCATGATGACATTAACTTCCGAAATTTTGGGAGATATATCTGCCCACCTTGCGCACTCTGGCATTTTCGAGTACGTTAAGGAAAAAATTAATAACTCTGTAAAAGAAGGCTTTTAGTGCGTAGACTTTGGCTCTGCATTCCAAATAACGTATCTCTTGTGTATACTAAGAACTCAGACCCTTCCAAAAGCTTAAAATGATAATTAAACGTACTGGAGAATATGGGGCGTTTCCCCACGCAGATAATTTATCTCCAAACGCAATAACTGCACACCAGATAAGTAAAAATAACTATAAAAAAATGAAGTCCCCACCAGGCAACTCTTATCACTGACCCTCTGAAAGATGAAACTAAAGATTATTGAAGAGCATACGGGAGTCAGAATTTTTATTGCTTAGAAAGCGGAGGAAGACAAAATTTTTGGTGTAATGTCACAATTCTGACGAAACTAGCAAATTCCTATAGTTGACTTTATCTCTCAGTTACATAGCCCATATCCGATGAGAAAGTTTTTGGGAGGGCAAAATACTGAAGAGATCTGGTGCAGGTTAATCACTTTTAAAACGGTTTTCTGTCCAACAAGTGCGGGTTTGCCTTAGGGTTTGATTGTGTTACATGGCACTTCGGTAGTAATCCCCAGCCGGGAACGAAAGAATTTGCTCATTGAAGCTCATAGAGGGGCGTTCTTTTATCGAAGTGCGCTCTACCCAATGTCTCGCATCGATTTGACAATCCGACACTGCCACCCTCTGTTGTTCCCAGAACATTCCAGAGCTTCACTTCGGTGTAGGTACGTCTAGTTAAGTCTAATCCACGATACGCTCTGTGGATATATATGTGCTGGTAAAGAGATTAATTATTCACATCAGAACCACACTTCAAATTCAGTTTTCGGGAAGGGACTTGATGGGCCCTTCACTGCTTGTGGAGGAAGATGTAAACGCATTTTGGAAAAGTGGTGAACTACCAAAAAAAACTTGCGAAAAAACTAATGAACCCTCTGAAAAACCGAGTCCCTGGTAGTCGCGACATAGCGCACCGAAAATCTTTAAGTACGTAGCTAGGTCCTTAACTGCTGCCTGTAGTTGGAGTTCAGCGGGATGTTTAGGTAATTACTCAGTGTTGCACGTCTGTGTTCTTTGTTGTAGCGTGGACCTCTATAATGCGTTATCTTTGGTAACTAAACAGTATTTGCAAAAAAGCAGTATATGTCAATAAAATACTACTTTTTTTCTGGAGCAAAGACCCCAAAGCACTAATTGTGCCGCAGTGTGGGAAGTAGTGCTTTTTTAGTGTTAAAGCAATACCTGGGTTGGTTTTCATGAAATTGTTCACGTTATTACAGGATCGAAGAGACATCGCCTAGCAGAATCCTTTGTCTGGGTGGCTAAGAGGATTACGGTACATATAATGCCAATAGTAAGTGAAGTGTGGCGGACTCCAAGTACTGAACTGCTTACCATATCGTCTTGAATGTGCTTCTTGTAGAGGGCGATCACACTCTCCTTGAGGCCTTTTGGATCCTGAATCTTGGCGGCACAGTTGTACAGGTCGGTCTTGAAACGACGCACCAGAGCTTCTACATCTCGCGTGGCCTGTCGCTCAGCCTGCAGCTCTAAGTCTCCCGACTTCCGTTTCTGTTTCATCTCCACGATGGTCAATTCGAGTGCAGCATTTTGCTTATGGAAACGCTCCAATTCGCATTCCATCTAGGGGCAGAAATGTAAATCCTAAAATAATGCCCCCAGTTGGCTAGCGTGTTTGGGGTAGATGGGAAAGTATACACGGCATTTAACAGACGTCACGTGTACGTTGTATGCTCAATAGCAGGCTGTTTCATGAGCCATTTTGTTGGGGTTTAAACGTGATTCCTGGTCCTTAAGCGAGGAGAACTCGTTTATGCGGTAAACTGCGCACATATAATGAAGCTTTGGCGTATTTACATAGGCTAAACGACCAACAAACGGTGAGCGGCTTTGATGTTTGCGTCACATTAGATCTTTTGATCACAATGCCAATAGTAGATGCTTCGAATGGTCTATACGGAATTGCTTCGATCACGAATAGAGGTGAGATATGCAACTGCGTGAAGGAAAACGATTCAAGAGCTTGGAGCTCGGCCAACTAAAAAAGTGTTTCATAAGGTCTATTGTTCATATTTTAAAAAAAGCCGTCTAGACCAACTGCCCTGAGCCATTTCCAGTCAATCCTAGCAAAGACCCGTTCATAATGACGGTTGAAAATTGGGACTTAATCCGACGAATGTGTCGGTTACTTCCATTTATAAATATGGGACAAGGCCGGCTGGGAAAAGGTGAAATTAGGAGCATAAGCAGCACCATTCTCGAACATATTTTGATTCCGGACATCGAGTGGATTCCAGCAAAGCTTTTCGTGAGGTTTAACAGGTCCAACCAGACAACTTCAAACTACTGGGTCAGCGTTTGCTAGCAGCAGCAGAAGCGGTCGCTATCAGATTACGCAAGCTGGCCTTGTACAAGGTCCGCGTTGACCGTGGTCAAAGGTCGTTTAACGGTATGCTTGCCAAGTAGCCTTGATAATTTGTATTTCCATTCACCATGCACTGTGCTTGGCTGGATTGGCAACACTTCGCCATAGTTTGATATTCTGAATAATTTAACTGTCACACTTACGGTTTCGTCTTTAAAAGGTGATCGTGGAAGTGCAACAATAGGCTCGAGCCCGTGCCTTAATGGTTAGAGCGTTGGACTTCAGACCAACAGGTGGCGGGTTCAAGCCTCAGGTGGGGCACTACTTGAGGTATGACTGGCTGATGACGGTTAATTAGCCAGAAATAGGCATTCCAGTCTCCCTTGTCTTTGTTGGCATTGTTAATCTGCCTCTACTACTACTAGTCACTGGGTGGCTGATGACGGGGCTCGAAAATGAGCCCCAAGACAGAGCGGAACAAGTGAGTTCCGTTAACGATCGCTGAGCGTTCATCAACGAAGGTGATGCAGCTGTTATTGTACACGTTCTACTAGGTTAGATTTTGGAGTAGAACTTTTACAAAGTCACTGTATTTAGAGCGCGTTGAAGTCCGTTGCGCTTACTTGCCTTACATCCAGGGGGTAACCCCTAGTCTACGCATAATTGCACGATTAATTTGAACAATGCCTCCAAAATGAGTTTGTTTTAGAAGATGATGTTTGCATACGTCTACCTGCACTATCTAAAATTCCTGCCAACTTTCCACAGAATAATTGCCGTCTTTTTCAGCTGGTCGATGACAAGAAAGTACTCCTCCTGAACACTCTTTTGAAACCGTTTTCATACCATGGAGGAAAATAAGGTGAGCTAAAATTTCATCGGGTAACATGCATCAATCTATCAGGGGAGCTCAAACGTTAAAACTTGCCGTTTCTGACAAAAAAGGAAGAAGTGGCAACGAAGAAGTAGTGTGAGCTGGCCTTCACAACAATCCACCGACAGAGCAACCTGCAGATCAACTTCCAGTTCCATTGATCGCGCTCCAGAAGAAAGGTGGCATGAGTATTCAGCTGCCGAAGGTTAAAGCTGAGTCTTCTTCTTCCCATTTTGTACGTTTTTAAGCAAACTGAACAATAAGCGGCTCTTTGAGGAATCTTGCCTGCCCCTACACCCCTGTATTACTAGTTCGACCTGCTCTTTGAGAGAGCGCGCGAAGAGACGCAACTGGGGATCTTATCACCCACATAATCGCAAAAATCAGGTTGAATGGCAGTTTAGCTAAGGGTATGACCTACGCAGTAACTGACCTGGTTAATGCTTTTGCTTTCTAGGCCTCGCGTCTTGATCCGTTTGTGATTCTGGGGGCATAATCCGATATCCTTGTGCCTTCAGTCATTGCGCGCTCCCTGGTTCTAATTCACCGCGAAAAGTAAACCTGACTTTCCACTGCTATGATTGACTTCTGTTGCCTTAGACCCTTCAGCATTTTTTCAGAAGTAGATCGCATTTCTTTGCACGTAGTTATCGGTATTCTTTAAATGCATGTATACCTATTTAAACTCTCCATTTTGAACGATTTAAATACTCCGTCGTTCTAGTGTCATCTACTACTGTCTTGCTCAATAAAAAATTGAACCCTTAAACAGATGGGTAAGTTTTTTTGTTTTTAAGTTACTGTGAAAATTTAATTTCCATCAAATGATGCTAAATACTGATAAACAAACCAAATACTCGACCTTCCACACTGTCTCTTGAGTACATCAGGCAAAAAATGACACAATAATCCACATATGCATAATACGTACTTCTCGCTCGCTCTCAGGCTGTTTCGGTTAGCTCTTTCATCGCACTCGCAAACGAAATCCATTTTTAATAAATGAATCTTTCTTCCAAGAAATTCACACGATAATCGAAAAGACAAATCCACCGATACGGAGCGACCAGGCTTTCTATGTCTACTTTACTTGAATACATTAATAACTTGCAACCCAACCCGAGCCCAAGGTCTAAGTGTTTGAACGTTGCCACTGGATTAGTTGAGAATTGAGTTTCCCGATCCGGTGTTGCCAAGAGTGACCGCATTTCTCGAGCAAAACGGGGTCGTTCATTTTAGCTCCTATAATAAGGATAAATCAGTAAACACTCCTCTCGTGTGGAAATCATTCAAAGTACATGGTCCTTCGCGAATGTCTGATGTAGTAATAGGCGCTTCTTAATGTGGCCTCTATTGCACTCCCACTCCATGGGATCCGAGGCTTTGGAATGGCTTCGTCCGCGCCGACCACCTGCGCCCCCTCTCACCTCCGGTCATCTTGACTTGATCATGACACCGCGCCCAGGTGAGAGAGTTGGAGAGAGTGCGGTAGATGCAGCATAAGTCTCTTCTCACTATAATTTAATTCACGCGCAAGTCACCGTTCCTGCAACACCACGCCGTGGAGCACACAGTGGAAATCGTCGAACTCGCTGATCAAACTGTCAATAGACACTGAGGGCAAATCGGTCGTAGGCGACCGTATCGAGTCCTCTGTCCTTGGCAACATTCCTATTTCAAGTTTTTCCAAAACAATGCAGTAGACTAAATTTTTCCTACTTGAAACAGTATATATGTTTGCTTGAAAGTGTGCTTTTTGTTTTTGCTAATGACCCTCCTATTCTTAACTGCCCTGCTCTACCGCCAAAAACAGAAAAAATATGGTAACTATCAATAGTCAAACGGTCGTGGAAGTGGCCTAGAAAGATTCCTTCATGTGCTCTCCCAAATCTCGTTCAGCAACCCAGCATGCATTTAAGAAGAGAATCAATTCATGCACGTAACATACCTCTTGAATTTGTTCTTTGTAGTTTTTAATATCAGTTTCTCGAGGCTCGATCTGCTTCTTTAACTCCGTAATCTTGTAGTTGAGGACAAATTTGTACTTCTCTAGCTCTTGATTCTTCTTCTTCAGGTCATAAATTCTCTTCTCCTATTAGTCGAAACAGAAGTCATGAATTGGCAGCTTTTCACAGAATCGATAACTAACAAAGACGTTGACAGAACGGCATATAAAGACGTTGAGTACGTCTACAAATTACTGAACTATCCTGCCACCATCGCTTACTTTTTTGTTGTCACTATACTTCGCTCAATCCCGAAACTACGATAATCTTCCTTTCATTTAGCATTGCAAAACATGAAACAAGTTTTGCAACTAGATAAGTACAGTCCTATTATGAACATTGTGGATGGTGTCAAATTCCAATCTTGTATGTGGGGGTCTCAGTCCATCACGTTGAATTATCAATTAATTTTCTGTACGTTGTTTCATAATTCAAAATTTAAGAGTAATTGGTTAAAATTTAAAAAAGTTTGCCATTTATCAAGGTGTCTAGTCTCTGTATTTTGGTTCAACTATTGTATCTATCGGATCTATTATTTAGCAAGTGGTGGAAGACCATCGCAGACTACTACGGATCCGTAGTCGAAATCCAACGAGGCGGAAAAGTTTCCACTATTGACTTACCTACTTTTGTTTGAACTAATATATTCGCCTTACTTAGTTGGTAATGCTTTACCTACAGTTTAGCAGAACTCCTATTTATCTTACCATGTTCCAAAAATACTACGGTTATCTTGCTCAACCTTGTTTCAGATGTGCCTTCTTAAATACCTCTGACAAGTCTAATTTGGCAAAACCCTACCTTATCTTGAATAGTCTCATCCCTGCTCCTGAATTTCTTTCCGCAGGCCTTGGACATCCTTCTCCAAATTCCTGATTATTCCATTTAGCTTCTGTGTTTCCCCATGGAACTTTTTAATTTCCTCCTTATGATCATCGATTTCCTTCTGTAAGCTGGCAAACTTTTTTTTCATGATTCCTGATTCACCACGTAATCGGGCATTAGCCTCACGTTCTTCGCGCGCAGGCGACGCTCGTAGGTTATCTTCATGTCAAGGATTTCACGGTCCGCGTCTTCCTCAATGAGTCTTTTTGGTTACCTCATGTTCCATCACCTGTTCCCGATTTTCCTTCTTCAGAATCTCCATCAGCTGACCCTTCTCATTCAACTTGTTCTCAAAGAAACTGGTCAACTCCTCCAACATCTTGTCCCTAGCTGCAGTCATCTCACTTATCTGGCTCTCATAGGATTCTTGCATCTTTTGTGCCTTCTCCTGAGCTCCACGCTCTTCTCGTGCTCTGCCAGAAACTTTTCGTTGAAATTCTTTTTCAATTTCCTCCAACTCCTTGGTATGCATTTCCATAACTTCCTGCAGTTGTTCACCATGCTTGGCCTCCTCTTTGTCCTTTTCAATGCGAAGAGCCTGATTCTTCACCTTCAACGATTCCATCTCCTTAATGAATTTCTCGGTGAGTTCTTTTATTCGTTCACTGTAATTCATGTCCTTCAGACGAAGTTGATATTCATTCTCCATTTTAAGCTCTTCAACTCTGGTCTTCAATTCAGACATGACGGAAGTCTGGAAAGAAATGATAGCAGGGTGATTTAAAGGTGTCAGAAGGATTGGATTGAGTCACACTTTTGAGCGGAGGGACGCAGAATCCAATTATCTAGCTGATGAAACTGGAGACCAAAATAGGTCAGAAAGAACAGTTTGCTTTTATATCAAAGCATTCGGTAGGTAGAAAGACAAATTCAAAGAAATCTTCGCGGATGCTAGTTTGTTGTTACATTTGGCATAACGAAAGAGGTTGCAGCCTCACATGGGGTTTCACCTAAAATATAATTTATTCACTGTTTGGAACTCGCAGGTCAGAGTTCTCGGATTCTCGTGCATCCTCGACTGTCATGCTAGGACTTCTCCTACCAAACTAATAACGATAAGATTTGATGCCTACTATAGCAGAAAAACTCAAGCACTGGAGAAGACAGATTCCAACTGAGCACCTGTTAGTCACTCTGTCGGGATAATTTTCTAGAAATCCGCATTTCGAGTAAAGTAATAAGGAACATCGCCAACAAGTATAAGGAAACTACTGCGGTCATTCTTGGCTGATGAACCACCATCAGCCCGTGATACCCCAAAAGTTGGGTGCACCAGCGCTCGTAATTTGAACTTCAGTCAAATAGTCGCAGTACGAATGACCATTCCAATGTCCCTGCAACTGCTCGATGACCAAATACAATGCTCCATACTTTATGCCTTAATCAGGATGGGTCAGTACACGGCACTTAAAAGTAGAAAGATTATCTTTCCAAGAAAGTACTTAGCATGTTTGGCGGAATCTTCTTTTTGCATAAGGATGCTGCAGAAAAATATGCCCTCTTAAGGTTAAGTGTTCAAAGGAAATTAATAATTCCGTTAGAAGCAGAATCAAAGAGCGAAACTCCGTGAAACGTCTGCTTCGAGATACACCGGTATAGTCTAGTATGCACGCCTTTTAAGTAACTCTGCAGACGACGGGTTGGTGTAACAAGCTTGAAAATTCACGAGTTAACCTCAATTTTCCAACGAGCCTTCTTTCTTTGGACGTTAGTGTTTGTGTCCATAAAAATAGGAAAGTAACAGTAAACTTTGTCGAACAAACACAGCGGTTCTTTCGAAAACCCACCAATACTATCAGAGTTCACAAGGTTCAAGTTGTAAGACTTTTAACTAGAACGTACTTGTACTTTTAAATATAAGTCTTCAAGAACAGGCCATTTTATGCAAGATTATTGTAAGCAATACACTTTTTCACAATCGCTTTCTGTACAACCGTTAAATTGTAGCAAAAGGCTAGTAATGCTCTCTATGAAGGTAAATTCTAGTGTTCTTTACCATTCAAAGTTAGCGCTAACGTCGTAATTTTATAGTTCATTTGACTTTTTGGCATTGTTATCTCATATAGACTCGGAATAAAGTAATGTGCTACACGCACATTCTACTACGACAACGGTTCTTCCGCTAGTGCAAGGTGTCCTGTGCCGGAAACTAAATGGCTGACAACATAGCATGCTAAAGTCATTTCGATAGGTCCTAAATACTGGAATAAATTCTGCGTCTATTCAAGATAAGCCGAACTAGCACAATAAAGTGTGTTGCCCACGCGACAGTATGGGCGTAAACCTTTTACGTTTTTTTTGTTGAGGCTGCTTACAGTAATTTTGGAAAGTCTGGTTTAAATCTATATATTAGTGCTACTTACAATTAAACAGTGGACTAATGTTTTCACGAATATTAATGATTGGGCGAGGCTCACCTTCTCCTCCAGGTCGGTTTTCGTAATTAGTATTTCCTCTGCCCAGGCGATTTCTTTTCTCCAGCTTCACATTGCGTCCTTCTCGTTCTTGAAGCTCCCACACCATGATAGAACTGTCATCAGAAACAGTAATCAAGTATTCATCATTCATGGTGATCCTCATTTTGGCAATTTGACCGCAATGGCCAACATAATCTTCCCACTCAGGATTTCCAGTGAAAGGAAACTTGTAAGACCTAACAAGGCCTGTTTTGCTTCCGCAAAACAGCATTCTGCCTGTGCTTGACAGTGCGACAGCAGTTAGTAACATGTCTGGTGAATCAACTTCCAAAGCTATCTGAAAAAAAAACAAAATGAAACGGCACTCTCGTAGTCATCAAAGCCATTCGGGTACGATTTAACTATATGCAGCCAATCTTACCCAAATGGCTTGAAAGGGAAATGCCAATGTTTTTGGTTTATTTCGGTTTTTAACATGACACGAGATCCATTTTGGAAATTAAGCACGCACAAAGAATAAGACGGCCACTCGGTGTTATGCAGGGCATAGTAATAAGGTACAGTATAAAGTTTCAGCTTTTGCTATGGCTCTCTCTCTCTCTCTCTCTCTCTTAGTGTTAGCCACAAAAATTGTTGATTTTTAATGTTTTTCTTCAAGTAAAACCTTTTTCTTCTTATTTTAAAGTTTGCATTGAGTCAGTATATGTATTTTATAATCTACTTCTATGTTTTAGACAAAGTCTAATCGGTTTGCAAGAAGTTTATCTGAACTGCAATAGTCCTAACATGCGCTTTGTCGTAACTCAGATGAAAAGGCTGAAAGGATAAGCTGAGACATCTATGCAGGATGTCGCGATTGAAGATACTCTTGAAAGATGTGCTTTTGATAGATGTCGACAGTATGTACAACTGAAAGGATGTTTAACTAAATGTCCTTAACGAACCATGAATTCCTTAGGCCCTCCAATAAACACGTACTGACTGGGAGTAATAGTCAGATGTTCGATGCAGAATAACAAGTGGCCGTACCACATCAAACTCACCGTTGAATCACTTATTTCTTTAATTTTTCTGTCTGATCCCACGGCATATGTGCGTGAGCCGTCCTTGGTTGCGGTAACACAGCTATAGCTGCAAGATTTCATAACATTTTCGCTAATTCTTCTGCCTGTTGAAAAGTGAAAATAAGCACTTAGAAGTAAATAACAACCATGATGATGTTTTGCGCAAATTTTAAGAGTTGCAATACCACTGGTTTTATAAATTATCTTCGTAAGAGGCCCAATACATAGGAATTGGAATAAAGAAACATTTCACAGAAAGGATAAAATTATACGAAAAGGCCTGTGCTTTCCATTAGAGAATGTGGCATAAATAAGGCTGTAATGGTAAAATCATATCCTGACGAAATGATGTACACAATATGCTTATTTTTATAAAATGCTCTTTTCAATGTCTAAAAAGGTTTCACTATCAAAATATCAGCGAAGTTCATTTATTTAATTGATACTATAAGCTTCTTGCGAAGAACTAAAAAAACACGTGTAGGCTTTCCTACCAGGCAGATGGACGACTGCTACAAAATGACATTTCTTACTGGTATTTTCATACCACTGCACATAGTGGCACCATTCACGTTAAATGCGTTCTTGAGATTTGCAAAACATCTGGAGTGGGCTTAAAATTCTTGTATTCTGTTACATTCGAATATGTGGAAGCGCCCATAATAACAGACTTTATATAAGGTTAAAGATGCTACCACTGAGATTTTGGAAGGCTGGAATTTAACGGCTAGATAGTGATTTTCTTATTGATCTCTCGCCAGAATTTTCATGGTTTTTGGCCGGAATAAGCTTCATATAAGTCACTTTTTCGCGGCTTTTTAGCAATATTTATGGACCAGTAATGTGAATAAACATATCAACGTAGTATGCTTTAAAGAACGTTGAGGGATTTATGTACGTGCTTAAGGAAATTTGAAAAAAGCATGAATACCCTTTCAACTGAATAATACCGCTTATATTGCTCGGGGGGGGGATAATACTTTTTATGCTTTACTAGTGTGTATGGCACCCAACTTGCCCTGATGTAGCCAAATAATCGGATCGGTGCGCCCTTAACAAAGTTTTCAGAAATCGTGGCAATATTATTTTCTACCAGTTGTTAATATCCGTAATCTGCCGTGGGCAGGGGATAATATATCGGCTTTTAAACCTTAAATGCATACGTTTTTGTGAACTTTCCTCGTCTTTGAGCCATCTGAATGATTTCTATGCATACTAAAAATGCTGACTTATCTCGCCTGAATATTCGCAAAAGTAAACGAGGGTGTCACAACCCTGACAAAACTATGTGCTTGAATAAAGAACCGTTACAAATAAGGACAAAGGCTGCTGGGGTAAACCTCTTGTTTGGTTCAACGTCCGACAGAGCAGTGGTCAAGTCCTAAGTTTCCCTGACCCTCGGTTTGAGTATAACTGTCTGATTAACAATCTCCACTGCGATTGCTGATGGCAGCTTTCAAATACTGAATGTTTATGGTTAGTGAAGTGTCTACGCAAACATCAGAAAGGAGGTGTAACACAGACGGGAAATTCTGTATTCGATCTTGCAATCATGTTAAATCAAGGAATTTCACTTCCATGTGCCGTTTACTAAAGGCATTACATCCTAGTGCGACCGTAGAGAAAACCGTAAACTCGCAGTAGGAATAAATACGTGTAATGAGCGTTTTACCCGTGTTTACGTCCCATTCATAGACAGCACCATCCATACCACACGAAATGAGTTTTTGATCTTCGTTAGTCCAGAGAAGACAGCGGATTTTTTCCGTTGTGAGCCTTCAGATTGTGCAAATTTGTAAACTCCATGAAGGAATATATCTGGATGGTGTTTCCGTGCACTGCTGCAAACAGAGCTCCACCTCTACTGAAAGCACACTAGAGATTATTGGAGAATAAACAGAAGTTATTAAGGACTAAATAAGACAAGTTTTTCCACATAAAAAATTTCGTTTTCAACTGCAGAATGTTGGGAAAAAAAGTTGAAAGGTAAAAAGGCTAATGAGATAGGTCTACTCAATTTAAACGGAAAAGTACCTCTTTGCAGCCACGAATCGGAAACTCCTTGAAAGGGCGAATATCCTTAAAAAGCAAATTCATTAGACGCAGTTTGTCACTAAACCCCACAAGAACGTGTAGGCCGTTTGGATGAAGAGCGATGCTGTAGGCTTCTTCGGCAAATTCTTTGTACAGATCTAAATGTCTGAGCCAAACAAAAAATATATCCCAGGTTAAATTAATTGATTTACTAATTGATGTTATGCAATTATAGTTAAAATACTTAAAATATTTTCATGACTGATAGTAAGTTCTTTAGACTCTGTATTGAACCATGTTTTGGTTTCCTGTAAAAGTGTCGTATTACCGGCATAGATAAATACAAACACCATGACCTACAAAATATTAAAAATCTTAAAAGTAGTTATCTGTGGTAGTCCGGAGAACAGAAATAAAACGTGTCCCTACTTTAGGTTTAATGAGAAAGTCTGTTCATCCGCAACCTTAACTTATCAACGTCTATAGATAAACAGTTATCTGCGTGAGAAAACAATTTTTTATTAGTGGATAGCTATCGGAGTCTTAAAGCAAATTGTTCGCGAATACGGTTTTAACTCAGCATGTTCGATTTAAATAGTAGGAGTTTTGTTAAACAGACAGATCTGAAAAATGCACTTAAAAGTGATGTCTTAAGAGCAAAATGTTGATAGTTTCATCAACAAACTTCGGAAAAATATAAGTAGGTAAGATAAGCTTTTAAGTGTTTTTTTTGGGATCGCAGAAAAGATTGGGCAGTTGAAGTTAGCACTGGCTCTTCGAGTCGACGGCCTATCTAGGCCATCGTGCATCTAGGAGTTATCAACTATCAAGAAGCATTAATCATCCTTACTTAATGATATTCCAACTCCTGGTGCTGTTTTACTGCGGCTTTTTTAACGGACATCTAGTGAACAACTGTGAATATTTATTCAACGTTCTGCCTAAGGGAGCTATGCGAGTATCTGGTTGGTTTCTATATTCGGCGTGTCAAATAAAAATGGAATTGCTCATTTTGTCTAATAACTAGGAGTTTATGAGTGAACGTTATTTTGACGAGACTTATTGTATTCAGGAGCTCATCCGACTGAAGGCAAGCACGGCAGCTCAAACGGATAGAGTGCTATGGGTAACTGCCTATTGATCTATTGCTTCAAAATTAAAACGTGTGATGCATCAGCCTCGGGATATGGATTCTCCTTGACTGATGGTAACCTTTTATGTTAGTAATTTTCAATAAAACCAATGTCCTAATTCAATATTTTAACTGCAGATTTTTCAATACACTCGGTTTTTTTCTTGAACTCAGGTCCTAGTGTAATTCAGTTGTGGCTTATAAAGTCAAATGACGAATTAATGGGGCTTCCTTTTATAACTATGATTTTTGCGAAACATTTTTTGCTTCATTAACCAATTTTAATCCCTTGTTTCCTGCTAAAATTGAAAGCCAAGAATCCTTTAGGAAACTAACTTTAGATACAAAGTTACAGGCACAAATATGTTTACTGCTTTGATACGTTTTTAAGTAAATATCGTTTGAGTGCAACTTTTGGACAAACTGAAAATGCATAGATAAGTCTTGAATATAACTTTTTAAAAAAGTACATTTTAGGCGAAAGTTAAAACAATTAAAAACACTTGGAGAAGATAACTGACTTTGTTTCAAAATTCCAGATCCTCACTGTTCTATCGGCAGCGCATGTTGCAATTAATGGTTTTCGAATGCAGCAATCCAAACCTAAGATGCGATCTTCGTGGAAAGCTTGTGCCAGCAGCTCAAAGTGGTCTATTTCACAAGGTTGTTCTGCCTCTTCATTTGCTGCTTGTGCAACTCCAGATTTTTTATGTCCTCCTTGGTCTTTTTTCCTAAGTAGATTGCCAACTTCGTGTTTTCCGCTCATGCCCATGTCAGGAGACACCAGTATATATAGATATAGTTGATGAGACGTAGTACTGGCAATCAAGGTCTCTTCTGATGGGCTTATGACGAGTTTTGATACCATCTGCTGACTAGATGAACCAGTATCTGAGCTACTGTTTGGATTTGCGGGAATGCGTATTTCTTTAGTTCGTCGGTATATTTGGGTAGGAAAGTGCACATTGTTATTCTTCTGTTGCTTGTTACGCACCCTTTTAGTCGGCACCACCTCCTTCTCAAAGCAGTGTACTAATCCGGGACCACACGCAACAAAAATATGTTTTGATGATGCCACGATTGCAGTTGCGCTTTCCATTGTGATTAACTGACTTTCATCTTCCAACTCCTGCCTTAAGAGTCAGAAAATGGCAAAGTTAAATAAGAGGTTTTCTTATGAAAGCAGAAAATCTTAGGTACACCTGGTACAATTTTTTAACGTTTTGGAAAGATAATCATTGTGGTTCTAAGTTTAATTAAAAGGCTGGTATTGGAGTAATCCAAAACGTAAGGCGAGCTGACTTTAAAATAATCATACTTGATGTCTAGTTGCCCGTTAATCGTTAAAACATGCTACCGATCGCTTTGGCGGAATGACCTATTGAGGTGATATAATAAAATATTAATTTATTTCAATAAAAACAATGTGCTTTACGTACGTATAGTGATTCGTTTTACGATCTTGGGGCCAAACCTTTTTCGCCATTTATTCACAAAATATTTTCTAGGCGATAAGTTCAATATATTTCGAATTTGAGATAGGAGCCAACAATAATTAACTTTTTTGGTAAGATACTAACAACAAAAAGGGCGTCGATGGACTTTAATATAAGGAAAGTTTGGCGTAGGATGCCTCGTGCTAATGACTCACTGATTGTCTTCAAACTGTTCACCCTCTTTTAGTATGTTCACCTTCATATCATGCTCTTCGATAGGTTCCCCATTCGTTATTAATATCCACGTTCCTTTGGCTGTTCCAACAGCTAGCTGTTCCTCATTTATCCACGCGTGGCATAAGAAGTGTTGTGGATCAATTTTGCTAAGCCCAATTTGTTTTATAACTCCATCATTAAGTCCGTAAACTTTGAAATTATCTTTTCCTGTAACGCACATTTGTGTACTGTCGTTAGGATTAATGGACACCTGAAATATATTACAATGGGTTATTAACAATTATACCTCGTGAATGGGGTTCCCCATAGAGGTTGTTGTAGAGGCAATGATTTTGTTTTTTTCTGCCACACCCAGTATGATAGTTTTCCAATCAGGTGCTCCTCCTTGTGAAATTAAATGCATTGAATCCGGGGAAAAATATATGCTTATGAATTCATCACTTTGAAGCTCCGGATCATACAATGTCTTCCGTCTTTTTCAGTGAATTAAGATCATATATGACAATAAGTGGTCTTTTCCTCCGTTTTTCTGCCAGAGCTACATATCTTCGGTTGGGACTCATGGCCATTGATGTCATTCCATCAGATTTTTTTCCAGACCATGAATAAATTTTTTGGGTTTTGTGATCAATGTTATATAAAAACTAGGTTAGCTCCGCAAGGATACACAAGAGTTTGTTCGTCTTTAAAGGCCAACGCATTGTTTATGCCAGTTCGGAAACCGAAGGCGTGTTTGAGTTGTGCGATGCCACTTGCCATTTGGGAAGAGTTTCGTTTATGGCGCTGCAGCGTGATTATGGAGACGCCACTGGTCAGTAGTTCAATCTCGTGTTGTCAAATATATACAAGTTAATTTTGATTGTTTATTTTGACCACTTTCTCAAAGTTCCTAATTATCACTGGCTTATGAACTAGGAAGAATAAACCAGCAATAAAGATAGTCTCTTTTGAAGAAGGGACAAAAATAATGACCGCAGCGATGCAGAAATATACAGAGAAAGAGGTAGACTTGAAAGAAGTTACTTCGACTTGACGCTTCTGTGGCTATCCAAATATTCCTTCACTGTGGATTCTTCCACGTCCCGGAGGTTATCCCTGCGAGACATACAAGCTTCAACGTTCACCTGCTCCCAGAATTCACGCCAACGGTGTGCTGCATTAATCTGCTCTCAATCGGGGAAGGAGAAGTCACAACAAAGGCTGAGTCGATGCATGCTTCTTAGAAGTCTGACAGATGAGTATTATTGCACCCTAGTCCGTTTATTTAAAAAGATTTATAAATTAAAGGCATTTGCATAGAATTGTAAGAATTATGGTAAACCCAGACGTCCAGGATTCATCTGCGCTGAAAAAATGATGTCGCGGTCGGGAGTCGCACACTTGTCGAAAAGACACGTTGCGACGCACCCAACCACTCCGCAACATTCACACAGATATATGGCAAAAAAAAATTATACAAAAGTAGAAAAGGATGGCAAAGACATATATTCTGTTACTAATTCTCCTGCCGACCGGGTAAAATGCCTGATGACACTAATGAATATCATCTACGAGGACGAAAAGTGTACGGGTGTGAAATTACGTATGCAAATATAGCTTCTTCAAGCATACCTAATGTATAGCTAAAAGACATTGCGTCTACAGAGTTCAATAAATCAGCAGACATTTCCTTCTTTCGAAAGTGTGCTCAAACCAGCTCATGTATCTTACCAATGTCTTCCAGGTAACGCAGAAGCAGAAATGCTGTGGATACACAAGCATGTGTGGCATAGTTGCTGGATGATACGACAAAGGGCGACGTTGAAAAGCTTGTCGAATTTGAAGGACCGAAGATGAAGAATTCGAAGTTGAAAAGGCCAAGATGAATTCACAAAAAACGAGTTCCAACTCTGAACAATGCTTTTTCTTACCGATCGATGCTCAAGCGGAATCCTCTGCTGGTGATATAGGAGTAAGTGCAGAACAAATTGTCAAAGTTCCCAAAGGGGGTTCACCATTAATTTAACGAAACGTTGCTAGTACTGATGCAAATGGCATCATCAACCAGAGTAGAATTCTTCCTGATAAAGATTCCATATCAAAAAATCAGAGCACCAAGTCACTAAACAGATATAACAGCCGAAAATGAAATCCCGTTCTTAAGGGGGCTCCCGAGGTCACTCCTTTGATCGCAAAGGAAATGGTAGAACATGACCTCAGTATTTTCCGAGCATACTCAAATTCACTTCTTCAAGATGGCGAATGCGTTAACGTGCACAGAACATTCCGTTTAGAGAAAGCGGGCGTTTCAAATGAACTATCATCAATGAGGCCTCTTAAAATCCTTCTTGAAAATGCCATTTAGGCTTCACACCTCCTAGAACGGAGAATGACGTTCCATTGCTCACACCGGGCTATTTTTCTTCAGCCGGATTAAGAACCAACGAAAGGCACAAAATGAAAAATGCTGAGAACCGAATTGAAGAGGAGAATCAAAAAGGCGGTAAAATTGTTCCAAATTATGGATGGGGACATAAAAGTGACGAAGAGGTCCTTCTTGTGGCAGAACCTTGTTTACGCGAACTGTCACTAGTTTTTCTACATTCAGGACACCTTCCAGAAAATGTTGGGTGCTGACTCTGTTGAAGCTCTCTTCGGTTCTGATGGCGTTCACGGACTCCTGAATCCTGTGCCGGTCTTCATGCTGACGGCAATATTACTGGCTCTGCAGACCTCAATCGGCTTATTTCTCAGTCGACAGCGAACAGCCGCTCGCCGACATACCTGCTGGTGCAGAATACCGGATCCGTAACACTGAATGGAGAGGTTCTTCACCGGGCACCTGTGTTAACGCGTCCCTGTCCAGAACTTTAATTACTCAATAAGCTGCAGTTTTTTCTCCTGAAAAACACCTGAAACAACGATCAGGAGTTTTTTCACTGTCAGCTTGACCCTCTACTGTATATTTTTTTGACCTTGCCTGTAAATTGGCAATAAAATAATAAAATAAAATAATCAAGGCTGGTATTTACCGAGACGAAGGACACTAAATACGAAGAACCCAACTGTACAGAGCACGCGTAACAAAAGGAAGGCGCTCCAGAACTAGGTTGACGACCACTCACTAGACCTCAGCCTGGGCGGATGGACAACAGTTAATCTCGGAAAGCAATGACAGAAACTAGCATTTAATACATTCAATATATATATATATATGGCTATAGTCTATATGGAGGAGTCACCCGTGTAGCTATAGTCTATAGTTCTAGCATTCAATACATTCAATATATATATATATATATATATAGAGCTATAGTCTATAAGGAGGAGTCACCCGGTGTAGCTTGAGATGTTTTATATCAGGCTCAGAGTCTCCTTTCGAAAATAGATGAACACAAGGCACTATTCTCAGACAAAAGCCCCGTATCGTTGCCATTATGGAAACGTGGCTCCAAAGCCGAAATCGCGGATAGGGAGGTTTTGATAGATTGATTCTAGTTCTTTCAAAGAGACTGCAAAAATATACAGGGAGGTGGAGTGTCCTTATACGTAAGAACAGGTAGCTCGGCGGTTGAACGAGTGCACGCCCTATTCCTTGAATATGAATTTCTCTGGATAAAGATTAAAAAATAATTGTTCACAAAATCTTCTATTCTTGACAATCTACAGACCTCCAAACATTCCAAGTGCAGCTGAAGAATCACTCATTTAAGTCACTTTAAGTCACTTTATTGAGGGAAGTAGGCTTTCGCCCTTGAGCTCCTATTCACATGCAAAAATGTCAATAGTACAAACGTTTACAGTGATAAATCTGACAAATGAAAATGTAGGGTCATCGATATGTGTGGGCCAGGCGCAAGCTGCCACTGTTTACACAATCTTCATTATATTTACAATAGTTTCTCAGAAAATGAGTATCTAGTTTAAATTTAAAATGTGTCAACAGTTTCTGAAAAGGACCACCTCGTCAGGGAGTCCGTTCCATGCTCCAACGACCCTCTGCGAAAAGGCGTTTCCGACGGACTTCCGTGTGGACAAACTTCCTCTGCAGTTTAAAGGGATGACCCCGCAGATGTTCCGTCCCAGCCAATTCGAAGAAGTCAGCAAATTCTAGGGCACAATCGCGGCCTCTGACAATCCGGTAGGTTTTGGATGAGGTCACCGCGTAGTTGCCTGTAATTTAGAGGAAACAAATCAAGTTCAACCAGTCTGGCTTCGTAAGGCAGATGACTAAGATTCTTGACCATCTTCGTAGCCCTCGCCTGCACTCGTTCCAGCTGTAGATAATCCTTCTTAAACCACGGATGCCAGGCCTGGACGGCATATTCCAAGTGAGATCAAACAAATACCCCGTAGGGTTTTTTTCGGAAGAGTTCCTTATGAATCTGCACAAATCCACGTCTGAGCGCAAATAAGACCTGTGTAGCGCATTAAGCTGCCTTTAAACATTTATTCGATCAAGGAAGTTGCAAGTCACCAGGAAATTCTTATTGCTGGAGATTTCAATGCACATACTGTAGACTGGGTAAATCTGACAGTCGACGGTGTGCCAACTTTCTTTTGCCACAAGCTAATGTATCTCCCTCTCGACCAACCTCGGGCCCAGAAGGGTAACTTAACAACGAGATTTCGAGAGAGCCAATTGCCTGGACATAGTATTTACGAAGGACATCTCTAACATTGATTAAGTGCATTCTATTGCACCTCTTGGTAAGAGTGACCATACGACACTGCTATGGGATTGCTCACTCTATTCTCAACGCCAGTGGAGGACTGAAGGCAAGCGAAAAATATGGAAGGCTGATTTTCACGCGAAGAAGAAAAAAAACGGATGTCGGTCAAATTGGATTGTTTGCTCAAAGGGAATCCGGGGGATGACAGGCGATCGTTCAACATGATTTCACTCGATCTAATTAAGCGCTGTTGTCCAGTGAAGGTGCGAAAAAGGCTATGCGTCCTGCCTGGTTAACAAGAGAACATAACAGGCAGTTAAAGATAATGGTAGTTATTCAGGGAAGCAGGGTGAGCAGAGCAATCTCGAGGAATTACATAACCAATTAAATTATGTCCAAGTAAAGGCAGAGAAATCTATGAATCGGAATTATCCAGCAGGCTGACAATAAGCCCAAAAATTTTATTCCATTATAACAATAGTCGATTAAAAACAAGGACCCGGTCGCAGTACATGTCGATGGAATGGTGCAGAAGTCGTTGAAAATAATGAGAAAGCCGATGCCTTAGGTCGGTTCTTCTGCCCTAACTCCTCGAACTTGCTCGAGAGCTGGCGAAACCGCTATCGTTGCTGTGCCAGAAATCGTTCGGATACAGAATTCTCTCCTACCGACTGGAAAAAACAGCCCACATCGCACCGCTTCACAAAAGTGGTAGTCGTGCATTTGCTACAAATTACAGGCCCGTCAGCCTGACCTCAATCTGTTGCAGAGGTTATGGAGAAGGTTGTCAAAAAGGAATTGATGATTTATTTAGAAACCCGTAACCTCTTATCGACTGCACAATATGGCTTTGTAGGGGAAGATCGTGCGTTACGAGACTTACTTTATACGATGCAAAGCTGGACAAAAAGCACTCGATGCAAAAAGACACTCGTGCACGTGGCCTACATTGATTTCCAGAAGGCCTTCGATAGTGTTCCACACCAGCGTCTCCCTTCACAAGCTGAGAATGTTCGCATTGGCGGCAAACTTCTACGTGGATCAAGAATTTTTCTCGTCGGCTCGTTCCTAAGTGGTCTGTGTGGCGGATCGCGATCAAAAGCGCACAGTCATCGAGAGTGGAGTCCCACAAGGTTCAGCAAGTGCTCGGACCGATCCTATTTCTCTTGTTCATTAATGATTGTGTACAGGAATTGACTGTAACTCTCGCTATGTTTAGCAGGACGATATAAAAATCTGGAAAGTTATCCACAATGCTGCTGATGCAGACAATTTCCAAGAAAATCTTCGTCGATTGACGAGTGGTCCCACAAATGGTACTTTGTCCTTCAACTCAAACAAATGCACCCTGCTACGTCTGGGAAATCGAAATCAGGTCATTGATATGCGACCCTACTATTTGAATGGTTTTACCACTCGAGAAGCACACACACAGAAGGATCTTGGAGTTTGGATGAAAGACAACCTGAAGCCTTCTACGCAATGTTCCAAGGCAGCTAAATCCGCCAATTCAATACTGTACGCCATCAAGCGGGCATTTAAAGCTTTTCGATGAAGACTGCTTTTCTAAAGTCTTTGGTACGTTTGTAAGGCCATCATCTTGAATATGCGATCCAAGCCTGGCACGACCGTGGACCAACAGGACTACACATGCTCGAAAGGGTGCAGCGGCGAGCCACTAAATTAGTAAGAGGTCAATCTGAACCTGCCATATGAGATTCGTCTAAATAACCTAAAAGCTCTATCCTCTGAGTTATAGGCAGTTGCGCGGAGACTTGATACAAACCTTCCGTATCGTGCTGGCATGGATTGTGCCCTCCTATGTGATGACTTTTTCCAACTCGCCACTACGAAAATCTCCGAGGTCATCCATTCAAACTAAGTGTGCAAGTAAGATTGGATGTGAGGAAGTATCACCAACCGTGCCGTGGAACCGTGGAATAACCTACCTGAGGCGATTGTTATGTCCCAGTCTGTGTATACATTCAAAACATCGGCTTGACATACATATGTTACGTACCACGAAGACTATGTGACTACTTAACCTTAACAATATCAGTGTACCACGTAAACCTGCCTGCATCTCACTTGACTGCTACTTCTTTAATTTGCTTCTTATTCTTGCTACTCTTTATGTAACAAATAGGGATTTCAAAAGGCGTAAGCCTATTTTCCTCAAATACACTGAACTGAACTGAAAAAAAGTATTCACTAGAGAAACTGAGCTTCGGTTTAACCATGTCAAAAGGGCTGTGGTAAATGCCAGTGAAGTGCTTGAATACACATACTTCCCGGCTCCACTTGTAAAGCGAGAGCTGAAAAATCTGAAGGAAGCCAAGGCATCTTGTCCGGACGATATACGGTCAAATTTCTTTGAAAAATTGGTGGGTGACCTCTCCAAACCCCTAACGCATATATTCAATTTGTCATTTGAATCAAGTAAACTGCCATCCGAATGGAAAACAGCAAATATAACCCCCATATAAAAGAGTGGGGCTCGATCTTATGTCAGTAATTATCGGCCTGTCAGCCTTACCTCCACTTGCTGTAAAAATATATAATCTATAAGAAGGTGACTAATAAATTTATGGAGGAAAACCTATTACCCTCAGAGCTCCAGCATGGCTTCAGACATAATCGCTCTTTGTCTTTCCAGTTTATTGCTCTCGATTGAGCGGTGGACTCACGCATTGAAGAAGCTGGTAGGTTCGACGTCATCTACACTGAATTCAAGAAGGCATTTTGACGGTGTCCCACACAAACGTCGTATCTATAAATTATCTGAAATTGGCATAAGACGAATGCTGACATGGATCGCAGATTTTTCTTACAGGAAGATTGCAAACTGTGTGCATCGGTACCTCAAGTCAACACTTACTCCAGTTCTAAGTGGTATTTCCCAAGGCTCCGTCTTAGGGCCGTTACTCTTCTTAGTCTACATCAACGACTATGTCGACGACCTGGGTTGGAGGGCTGACATTTATGCCGACGATGTTAAATTGTGGAGGGCCATCAGGTCTGATGCCGATAAGCACGCACTTCAAGAGAGTCTCAACATTCTTTGCAGCTGGTCTGTTCCTTGGCTCTTGTGTGCTAACGTTGGGAAGTGTATGGCCCTAAGACTCTGTACCAGAAGGACCAGTAGATGATGATGATTCGTACCAATACCTTCTCAATGGGCAGTCCCTTTCAACTGTCGAGGGAACATAAGAACCGTCGTGTTCTAATAAAATCCTCACTTAAACCAGCTTAACAGTGTGAAGGCAGCTAAACGCGCTGACACAGGTCTAATTTGCGATCAGACGTGGATTTGTGCAGATTGATGTGGAAATATATCAAAAACCCTACGGGAAATTTGTAAAATCTCACTTGGAGTATGCCGTCCAGACCTGGCATCCGTGGTTTAAGAAGGATTATCTAAAGCTGGAACGAATACAGGCAAGGGCTTCGAAGATGGTAAATAAGCTGTCGTATGACTTATGAAGCCAGACTGGCTGAACATGATTTTTTTCCTCTGAAGTACAAGTCCCTACGCGCTAACCTCATCCAAACCTACCGGATGGTCACCACTGTGCCCTAGAATTTGCTGAATTCTTTGAATTTGCTAGGACGGAACGTCTGCGGGGTCATCCCTTTAAACTGAAGTGGAAGTTTGTTCACACGGACATCCGTCGGAACGTATTTTTACAGAGAGTCGTTAAAGCATGGAATGGAATCCCTGACGAGGTGGTCCCTTCACAAACTTTTGACACATTTAAATGCAAACTAGATACTCATTTGTCGGGAAACTATTGTAATATTTAGAATAAATATTTGGTTAGCACCGGAAAGGTACTGTTGAAAGAAACGTTAGTACCGAAAAAAATTTGGAAACTTTTGCAGATTAAATTTACAAATATGTAATAATGAAGGGAAAACTTGTCTCTTAGGCCAATAGTTAACGATGTTTTGAAATTTATTGTGAACTGGTAAACAGATAGTGAAAAAACTCCTACATTGAAAATGGAGGCAGAGTTCAATGGGCCTCCATTTTCGAAAAGAGGGTAGAAAGAAAACAGCTTAGGAAAATAAAATAAGAGGGTAGATTAGGCTAATACTGCAGTAGCATTTCAGAATGAGATAATTAAATGTCGATATTGTTCATTTTTGATCACTAAGGCGCTTAGAAAAATGTCTCACAAAAAGACGTCGATGGAAGTGAGGCCTCAGCGTATCAGAATACAGAATTGAATTCTGATGATAGTAAGTATCTAAAGAAACGGGAGCATTATTGACTGTTTAGTCCAAATGACTTCCATAGTTTGAATGACTGGTGGTATAAGGAGATATCATGTTTCCTGGGGGACTCGAGGTAGAGAAAATCGTTTTAAGAAACTCCATTAAATTGACGGTGTTCCTTTCTCTGAGTCATGGAGAAAGCTGCTTTGAAAAGATGAGGAAAATAAAAGGTTAGTAGAATCAGTGTTCAAATAAATGTGCACTCTTCGCCTGAATGCGGATAGACTAGCTAACGACTTCCTATTAACTGGCAACTTATTCTAAAGAAAGCCATGCCTAGAAGCAAAGAATAGAGAGCGTTTAGATGTGGAGGATGCAGGGGGAGGTATAATTATTGCCGAATTTCTTACATTGTAAGGAAGACTAACGCGAGTAATGACAGAAAGCTTGGGGAGATTCGAGCCATTATTAAGTCGAAAAAGGAGAAAAAAGCCTGCTTCCAGTCTCCCGACCAAAATATATTTTAGCTTTTTCAGCTGGAATCTAGTTGAGTAGGAAGTATTGGAAAGAGTCGGAGTCGAAGTGAGGAGTTTTTCCTACAATGTCTTTGGACATTTGCAATTTTGAATGGCTTGATTCATTCATTAAACAGAAAAAAAAGGACAGTAAAACTCAAGAATGGGAAGTACAAATATACGATAAAGTTCAAGGATGTGTTGCTAAGCCTGCAAGTGGCAAGACACAGACAGCTGTTTCACGGTTGTTACCGCTCATCACTACGTCATGTGCCTTGAGCAGTGAGTATATACAGAAGTAAAACAAGCGCGCGACACTCACCATGAAACCGTGGAACAGCTGTCTGCGTCTTGCCCGTTGAACACTTAGTAACATACCTTTGTATTATATGTGTCATGTGTCCTATGACACAAAGTTCGGTTAATACCAGTAGCAGGCTGCTTGGTGAACAGAATGGGATCGAGTGAGATCCTAATCACATCAGTGAGTGTCATGCGATTGTTTGACTTCTTCGCGATAAAGGCTTCATTTAATTTCAGGAAGGTATAAATTATAAGAAAAAACGCCGCAAATCTGAGAAGTTTTGGCCGTAATTCTATCGTTATGAGGTGAAAGATTTAATTTTTTGGTGAATGAATTTTCAGTTATAGGGCACCTTTAAAAATAACAGGTTGCAGCAGTCTTGCAGGCCCAAAACACATCTAGCGACACTTAGAAGGTGAGAATTCCATTATTTATGTATATCTCCATGCCAAAAGAGCATCTAAGTACGAAAGAATTCGTTCTAGGCAACGTTCGGTGGTAGACTTAGAGAAGGAATACTTGCATTTGAGGTCATCAGCATAAATATTAGATAGGAAAACCCAGCCCAAAGTCAAGACGCTCAGGTCGATTTTCGAAAGCTAAGTGAAATCTCAAATCTTGAACCTATCTTTTCGTTCATACTGACGTTATTGGCTTGATTGTAGATAAAAGTATTGCACTTCTAACCCTTAATCGTATGCGCATACCTGTGGTATTTGTCTTTAACAATAGGTTGAACTATACAGTGTCATACTGTTCACCCGACATAGCCTCATTTCTCGTTCTCAACTTATAACTGATTTCCTTGTTTCTTGCTATATTTATTGGCTAAAGTGTTGATAACTTTTGGTATTTATAGCCTTACGACAACTACAAATACCTGTGGTTGTCATATTTTACAAAAGTGGGAAATATTCAGTCTCACACGGCTTCACCCCGACTTAGCCTCAATTGCGGTCCCTATTAATCCACGTTGAAAAAGTAGAATTATAAAGCGCTAACATAGAATTTAGGTTAAAATTTCATATACATTTATCAAATTTTCAAATAAAAATTTATTTTCAGCGACTATTTTTATTATCATCATATCAACCGGTTTTTAAATCAATATCAGCATAAACTTATTTGTACCCTGCGTATCCTGCGTAGATCGTAATTATATTTTCGACAAAAGATGAAACCAACAACCTCAATTTGTTGCAAACTACATGCCTCGGGACCAAAAACGTTGCTTTGAATACACCTAGCAGTCTCAAAAATTGATTCAAATGTACAACCCATAGTCCAGCACATCTTTACAAAAAGAGTTTTTCTATTCAGATCACCGAAACCTGTCCTACCAACAACGCTGTGAGCTTACAAGCCTTGACCCGCTATGGCTTCGGTAGATTATAGAAGGGACTATTTTACTGTTTAAACTACTAAACAGTCGTACATTTAACCCCCTTACATCTCTGAGGCACCTCGACCACTCTCGGCGCAACCAGTCATCGAGATGTATTTTTATTTCTTCCTTTGGCACGCACAGTTAGATACCGACAGTATTTTTTTTCGGTAAACGCTATAGCAATCTGGAATAAGCTACCTAGAAGTATCGAAATTCAGCAAAGCTATCCCTTGTTAACGCGAACTGTCACTGGTTTTCTACATTCAGGACACCTTCCAAAAACTTTTTGGGTGCTGACTCTGTTGAAGCTCTCTTCGGTTCTGATGGCGTTCACGGACTCTGAATCCTGTGCCGGTCTTCATGCTGAGGGGAGAAATATTACTGGCTCTGCAGACCTCAATCGGCTTATTTCTCAGTCGACAGCGAACGCCCGCTCGCCGACATACCTGCTGGTGCAGAATACCGGATCCGTAACACTGAATGGAGAGGTTCTTCACCAGGCACCTGTGTTAACGCGTCCCTGTCCTGAACTTTAATTACTCAATAAGCTGCAGTTTTTCTCCTGGAAAACACCTGAAACAACGATCAGGAGTTTTTTCACTGTCAGCTTGACCCTCTACTGTATATATATATTTTGACCTTGCCTGTAAACTGGCAATAAATAAATAAAATAAAATAAAAAGCTTAGCAGCTAGATCTGTCCACTTAACAGAACTGCAATGACTTCAGGATGAAGTTTGGATCCATTTTATCTATACTCGGCAACCTGTTCGATTGAAGCATATCTGATGTTCCCTCTCAGGATTGCAGACGTCTCGATTCGCTTGTTCACTTGGTCACCAGCGAGGCTTTTTGATAGACAGAAACGTAATCATGATTTTCTCCTAAAAATGCTCCCATACACCGACGCCCAGTTTACGTTGCTATGGACTTTTTGTACTCGGGTGGTTTCAACTACAAAAGAGTGAAAGCAAAACGCCTCTCTTCGCGTAGCAAGAATCCTCCTTTCTTAGTTAAATTGTTTTCAACAGTTGAGGTGGACTAAATCTTTGCTCATTGAGGTTGCACTTCTCGCTATTTGGAACTGACAAATTAATTCAGTATATATAATGGAGATAGGCAGAGCCTTTTAAAACCCTATTTACAGATAAACGCTAGCAAAAAAATCAAATGTTACATGGCGATAGATGTTTCCCTTGTCGAGATCATATACCAATGGAGCGAAGAAATGGGTCCTTCCTGTCATCAATTTCTCAACCTAATATTCACATGTCTCTTCATATTTCCACTAACCTCAATTCACCGGTTAATTCATCTCCACAGATGTCCTGTTTTGTCAGCCCCTCCACTCAACCTTCTACTTTATTTCCCCCGCGGCCGAATACTACAATTTCCGGTGCTTTCAGCCCCCCTGTAATGTCCGCAACCCAATCTTTAGCATTTATACCGTCTAACCCGTCTAAAGCACATAGGCTGACAGCTTCCCCTCTTACACGCAGTTCTCCAGGCCTCTCCGTGAAATTTTTAAAGCCACATAGCATACATAACGTTCTTAAAATACAAATTCCGCAATCATCTGAATTAAAAGAAAACTTATTTCAACCCTCTACAAGCTAGCTCTTCCCATAACTCCCACAGGTCATCTTATTCCCCCAATTATATCATCTAAAGCAGGTTGTCCGAAGGACGTAAATCTAACCCAGACCGAAAAGCAAAAAAGCACAGTTCTCAGTAATCGAATACTGCCTTCTCCAAAACTAACCAAGCTTCTCCAATAGGCAAATAACCTTTACCATGTTAACCGATATGCAAGACCCGACTTTCCAGCACTTAATTCTTATAGCTGCTTGCCCTCTCCCATCAGCCTCTATATTCCACCTAACTTTCCCGTCATTTCCGTTTTTAACTACCAACAGGCATATCCCGGTCTTAACCACTATGCTTGTTCGATGCCGAAAAAGGTTTATTCCTACATCTTTTATATATCCCTCTCAGCCTTTTGTTAATGACGTTCCTTATACCAAATAGTTCTGGCGCAGTTGGCAGTTACCCTCCAAAACCACAATTACTTCCAACTTAATTACCCACCTCCAAAGTTTTTTTTATAAATAATGATAACCCTAACACTCGCAAACTGTTCATATCAGTGACAAACATTTGGCCAAAATTTAGGTTGAGAGTGGTATTCCCCGAGGCTTTGTTCTCAGCCTTTTTTGTTCATTGTCTACATCAACGATTGCGCCAAAGAACTAAACTGCGATATTGTCATGTTTGTCGATGCTCTCTAACTTTGGCGCGTCATTCAAACTGCAGATGATAAAGAGAACTTACAGGCAAACTTAAATTGACTCCAAAAATGGTCAAAGGACTGGCTCTTGTGGTTAAATGGTAGCAAGTGCAACATCAAACGAGTCGGGAAAAGCAAACCTCCGAATCTTATGGTTTACCGACTAAATGGCATTCCATTAAAAGAAGTGGATGCCCAAAATGGCCTGGGAGTCCGGATCATGCCCCTTGCTAAAAACCCTCTAAATCGTGCAAAGGAAGCGAAGTCAGCGATGTCGATGCTGTACCTCATCAAAACGAGTTTATTTCAGGCTTCAATTACGACTTCTTCACAAAAGTCTTCGGAACCTTCGTTCAGCCGCAGTTGGATTTCGCAATCCAAGCTTGGAGATCCTGGGCGGTGAAGGGCATCAACATCTTCCAGAAGGTCCAAAGGCGAGCAACCAAACTTGTTCTTGGACGGGGCCGAAAGCCTTATGAAACATGTCTGTTGAATCTCAATCTCTTTCCCTTGCGCTATAGATAGGTTCGGGGAAACCTGATACTAACATTCCACATACTACGCGTTCAGGACTGCTGTCTTGCCGCAGGCAATTTTACGAGTTAACAACAACGACAAACTTGAGAGGTCATACTCTCAAATAACGCGTAAATGGGGTGATGCTAGACACTTGGAATTACGTTTTCTCCAAAAGAGTGTTCGAAGCTTGGAATAATCTTTTTTCTGGATTTTGTTGTGTCGGAATCCCTAGAGACTTTAAAGCGAAAGTTAGTGGATACAATGGTGAGTGTTACAACAGGAACTGAAATCTGCAAGGGCGACGTCAGAAATAAGGAAGTTAGAATGCTCCTAGCCATATTGAGTAACATTTCTTAATATATTATTGTTTTCAATCAAGGGCTCACACTATCCCATTTCCCATGCGGAGGTCCCCGAGGTTTTCCCTGCTTAAATATCTGCACACCTTGGTGACACCATGAGTGTTCGCATCAGCTGAATCTGGCGGCCATATTCCAAGCGGTCTATAAACGTCCTACCTTGGTTCGAACTGCAATGGGCCGAGGACGATCTGGATGGATATTTTATTTTATTTTATTTATTTATTGCCAGTTTACAGGCAAGGTCAAAAAAATATACAGTAGAGGGTCAAGCTGACAGTGAAAAAACTCCTGATCGTTGTTTCAGGTGTTTTCAGGAGAAAAAACTGCAGCTTATTGAGTAATTAAAGTTCTGGACAGGGACGCGTTAACACAGGTGCCCGGTGAAGAACCTCTCCATTTCTGCATTCGAAACCACTCGGTGGATTCTGCAACCAGTAAGGAAGTGCCTGGATGCATCTTCAACACTTCGGTTGTTATCCAGGTGTCCTCCTCGATGCCCCCCATTCGAAACCCAAGGCCGACAGTTTTTTCACTGTCTGCTATTTTTTTCAACTATGTTCCAACCAGTTGGCTTGCATTAATTGGCTTCGGCATCAAACCGAGATACTATCTTTGCTACCACAACATGCATGTACAAAAAGGGAATTCAAAGGTAACTCGCCCAAATCTCCCTCAAATATACTGATACTGATATTGATACTGATAAAAAAATAGATAACTCATACAGAAAGATTATAATTACGAAGAAAAGGTAATAAGATTAATAAAAAGACACATGGCAGGTTTCACAAGAGCAGTCCGGTAAAAATCCATGTTAAAAAAAGGTGTTGAGAATTTGCTTACTTATGCAAAAATCCGTTATTATTTTTGCAAGTAGTTTTTTAAGGAGTTTAGCAATAGAGGGCATTTAATGAACACCTCGATAGTTATAAATGTCAGAGCGGGAAACCAGATTAAAAAACTGGAATTAGCACAGATGTTTTCCAGTAATCGGGGAAGAAACCACTTTAGAAAAATAAAGAGAATAATTTGCTCACTAATAATGGAAAAAGCTGTAAACTATTTAATAAGTGAGTTCGGAATGTTACAAGTTCCAAGCACATGCGAATATATAAGGCGAGCTTGTTCTTTTTGAGTACATAAAATCAAGAAATTAATAGCTGTAATAGCTGTCAATTAACAAGGTTAGGACTGAGTGGTACCTGCCACATGTCT